>VDFB02153099.1:0-13469 GCA_007258455.2 Sequoia sempervirens | reverse complement strand
CAAAACCACGTGATTCATATGATTCAAGTCAAAGGTGAAGGCATAGGAAGATACAATTAAAATAATATTGTGTTTAACTCGCCCCCTTATAATAAATAAACATAAGAATATTTTTTGAAGAGATCTTTTTGAAATAAGAAATTGGAGATAAAACATTATCTAGAACTCATGTTATGGGACTTGTCGCTTCCCAATAAGAAAGGATGCATGTCATGTATAGGAAGTAATAACACACTCAATTATATGTTGGCCATGAAGGTTGTGTGCAAGTCATAAAGATTGAATAATCAATGGTATGAATTTATAAATTGAGTAATGAATTATGAGTGGCTGACGGTGTATTATGTGATACTTAAAGTATATAGATAAGAGACACTAAAGTAGACTTGTAAAACTTCCAAATAATGTTGTGTATTATATACCATTGACTATATTTTCTCTTTGAGGGAAGAACATTGGCACCCAAATGTAAAGGGGAAAACTTCAAAGTAGGTAAAACTCTAGGTAACACCCCACTCATTCTTCCTCTCCAAAATATATAAGAGTTTCAACTTGAAAATTTTGGGTGGGGGGTTGTGAAGGGTACCTACTGTTAGTTTTAGATCAGAAATGTAAGCAATAAATAATGCAACACATAAGACAAATGAACACAATAGTTTACACTAGGAAAACCCTCCTTCTTGAGGGAGAAAAACCCAACAAAAAATGTCTCTTATATATAGGAGGAATAAGAGCAGAAATCTGCTTTACAAATTAGACCCTTCTCAAGGGAGAACTTGACACAATAAATGACAAGAATCTCTTCTTGATACAACCAAATATGAATCTCCTTGAAGTCAAACTGCTGCTACAAAATTATGATATATTGCTAGAGTGTGAACTTCTCCTTGAGAGTGTGAATTAAATGAAGAATGAATTGATGATTTGATGAATCAACTTCACCTTGTATATATACAAAACAAGGCATCTCTTCATTTGAGTCGACCTCTTTTAATAAATAAAAATATAAAATATAATTTGTAATTAAGGCCAACTTGCCTTATTAATTATTTATTATAATTTAAATTTTGAGAGAAAGATATCTCACCATTTGCTATAACGTAACGCTCCCTCTTAGCCCCTAGGGAGGCAACCTTTCAGGAATATCCATGTCGCGCTGGAGTCTCTCAACGACACCCACAACGGCTGCATTTGGCGGAAAAGAGAGTCCATCAGTCTCTCTCCAGCGTGATATGCGTAATGGAGTCACTCAACACTTGACATCCATCTCGAGTCTCCAAAGATGAACGAGGGCTCACACACCTCATATTTCACCATCTGAGAGAAATATACACTACAGGCTTTCACCTCATATTTCTGTCTCGAAAAGAAATATACACTGAGACTGCCTCATGTTTCTCCATCGGAAAGCCGCCACTTCTGAACTTCACCTCACTTTCTCTGCTCTTGGAGAGAAGCCTCGCTTCTAAGGATTTCCACCCCTCATGTTTCCTCACCCGTCTCCAAAAATATCTTTTTGCTTCAAAGGGGATTTCACATATTTCTCCATCTTAAGAGAAATATACGCTACAAGGGCTTTCACCTCATATTTCTCCGTCTCAGAGAAATATACACTACAAGGCTTTTACCTCATATTTCTCTGTCTCAGAGAAATATACATTACAACAAGTCTTCATGATGATGTGACTCCCTCTGAAGCTCTAAGTATGACATCAACCTCTTGACCTCCTCGTCCAAGGTTGCCTCTGTTGGTTTGTCATACTCCCTCTGAATGTTAATTCCTCCTCTTGATCGATTTTAGAATAAGAAACCTTCTGAATTGACTTTAGAGCTTGGCTCCTTCTGAGTTGTCCCTATGTCAATTTCCGCAAAAGAAACATGTTGTGTAGACCTTAATTTGCAATCTCGAGCAAAGTGACCATACTTGTCACACCTATAACATTGAATGTGAGAGAGATCCTTCTTCTTCGGTTCTGGGGCAAAATCTGGTTCTCTGTCTCTATTCCTCTTACTTCCTTTGCCTCTTTCTCTAGAAGTATGGTAGCAAGGAGCTTGATTTTTCATCATGATAGTTTCTTAATTCCTCTTGCTGCCAACCTAGACTCTTCTTGAATACAATCAACTCGAAGACGATCAAACTTGGGAAACTTGGATCTCCCACTGATGTTTTGAATAAAGGGTTCCCAAGATTGAGGAAGACCATTTAGTGCTAGCATAGCAGGATCTTTGTCTGCAATTATATCCCCAATAGCGCTCAACTGATCTCTCAAATAAGCAATCTTCATAAAGAATGAGATGACTGAATCATCTTTAGTCATTTTTACATGGTGAAGTTGTCGTCTCAAAGCAAGGGCTCTGCTGGTGTTGTTGATCTCATACAATCCTTTTAGAGTATCAAACATTTCTTTAGTTGTCTTCAACTTGGAGACGATCGGTACTAGGTGATTCATCACAAAGTCTATCATGATCTTTCTAGCCTCCGTGCCATTTTTCTTCCACTAGATTTTCTCAGTATCATCGGAAGGCTCGAGCATATCACTTTCCACAAAATCAAGAAGATCATTCTCCTCTAATGCAATGAGTACCCTAGGTTTCCAAGAGTTGAAGTTCGAAGCTCCATCAAGCCTATATTCTACCTTGACACTGCTCACCATCTTCTTTTTCCGCACAAATTCACCTTCAAAGATCTGCCCTTAGGTATATAATAATTTGCAACCTCAGATCTACAATACTTCAAGATCTGCCCTAGATGAAAAGTTGACTTGACTGCTTAATAAAATCTGATCAGATCTTTTCTTAGACCTGCTCTGATACCATGTTAGTTTTAGATAAAAAAATGTAAGCAATAAATAATGCAACACATAAGACAAATGAACACAATAGTTTACCCTAGGAAAACCCTCCTCGAGGGAGAAAAACCCAACAAAATATATCTCTTATATATAGGACGAATAAGAGCATAAATCTGCTTTACAAATCAGACCCTTCTCAAGGGCGAACTTGACACAATAAATGATGAGAATCTCTTCTTGATACAACCAAATATGAATCTCCTTGAAGTCAAACTGTTGCTACAAAATTATGATCTGCTGCTAGGGTACGAACTTCTCCTTGAGAGAGTGAATTAAATGAAGAATGAATTGATGATTTGATGAATCAAATTCACCTTGTATATATACAAAACAAGGTGTCTCTTCATTTGACTCAACTTCTTTTAATAAATAAAAATATAAAATATAATTTGTAATTAAGGCTAACTTGCCTTTTTAATTATTTATTATTTAAATTTTGAGAGAAAGATATCTCCCGCTGCTATAACATCAACACCTACCTCCATCGATGAGATTCTTTTCCTTATTAAAGAGGAAACATGTACTTGGACATGATTTGACCCTCAAAAATTCCTCATAATGGAGAGTGATGAGTTTTGAGGAGAGGATGAGATGAAAAGATGGAGGGGTTGTCCAAGTACATGTTTCCTCTTTAATAAGGAAACAAATCTCATTGATGGAGGTAGGTGTTGATGTTATAGCGGTGGAAATTATCTGCAAAATTTAAAATAATTAATAATTAATAGAGCAAAAATTAAGGTACTTAATTAAAATTATATTTTATAATTTATTAAAAGATGGAAATGAAGAAGGCATAACGATTTTATATGAACCTTAGGAGGAGATTTGAAATACAAAATTCTTTCAAAATTTGATATTTCAGCCTCATACAAGAACCATAGGATCCATTTGAATTCTGCTTGATGGGAGTTTCTAACCCTATTACCATGAAACATAATTAAATACCCTCACAACCCAAAAATAAATTATCCCTTTAATATCAACTCTCACCACCTCAACATATCAACTTTATTTCTTTATAAGTTCTAAAGGGGGGGGGGTCAAGTTCATAACCACAAGAGGATGTCTTTTCGATTTACCCATTGGTCTTCCCTTCTCATACTGATACTTTTCCTTTCTTGCACATTACCAATGAAATCGTAAGAACAATCATAAATCAGATAAATTTGATAACTAGAATAAAAATTATTTGTACATCAATAAATGTGAAGGCAAAATTCAAGAATATTGTGACACAATCACATTATATATTTCCCTCAGTACAACTTATCATCCATTTATAAAAACATATAACAAATTAGATTTAGTATTAATCACATGCAAAGTGGGGTCTTACATCCCCCTCCCCTTAATTTAGACTTCCTCCTGGAAGTCATTAAGGTCTGGAAGCATAATCTCCATTTAGCAATGTACATAATCTATTAAACATACCAATTACTTTACTTCCATGGTGAAATAATTCAAAACGTGCTTTCAGTTTTCAAAAGAAAAAGTTCAATAGTATGAATTTCCTTTTATGCACTTGGTTGTCTATAGATTATAAATAGCTAAAGAAATAAAGGGAAAAAAATGTGTATATATATGACTAATAGATGAAGAAAAAAAAATGTCATTCATTTGTGTAGTTGTTCTATGCATTCAAAGTATTCTTTTGTGTAGTTGTTATATGTATTCAAGCATTCTTTTATGTAGTTGGAGTTCTCTGTATTCAAAGCAAAAATAAATAAAAGTAACAATATTTTTCCTTCTACAAAATTTGATGTTACATATATGTGCAGTCCATGTATTGAGAAAGAAGAAATAACTTAGTAATTTGATAGGTTAGCCTACTGTACAATTTGGTTAACTTCATGTAAATGTTACATATTTCTACATTGGTTTCTAGACATAAACATACTTAATATTTCAATAGAATCAAGAACACCTTAAATAGGTTGTAAACCATCTTTTATTCTCTTTAAAAAAATTGATACATAGCTTTCCCCAGTGAGGGGTATTTTCTGCTTACAAAAGCACTAGGGGGTGATCCCACAAAGCTGGTTTACAATTTCTTGGAGATTCTAATTTTTACTGAAATCACATATTTTTAGAAAATATAATTATTTAACCCTTAAAAAGTTCCATTTAAAGCATTCCAATTGAAGAGGGTTTGATCAAACTACCTTAGATCAAGCCCCCTTGGATAGAACCCCACTAGTTTTAAACCACATACCATAATTAAAGTCCCTACACCTCCATCAAAATGCTAATAAAACCAATTTGAAGCCTTTGGGGACTGTTAGAATCCATTGAATATTTTTTTTTAAGTATAAGTCCCATTATAAGCTTCTCCATAAAGTATAATTCTTAAATAAATTTAATTTTATTATTATATTTATTTTTTTATTTCTTGTGAATGTAGGTTTTCCATTGAAAACCAAGCTCTATGTGTTGCACATGTGGAAAAATAGCAGATTATAAAAAAAAAATTGAAAAATATGAGTGCATCGGATATTGAAGTCCTTGATCTAACAAAAAATTGAATTTTGTATGATACAAAAAGTTACTTATACTAGCTATGCTTGAAAATTCAAATTGTAATCATTTTGACTTTTGAAACTTGATTAAAGAAAAAAAAAAAAGATTATATTCACAAAAAACTCTTAACCAAGTACAAAAGTAACAGATATCTGAGTTGAAATCTAAATTCCTGCAGAATTTTGAATTTACCATGGAAAAAAATTCTATTCATTATATAGAGACAATTTTTTAAAAGATCGTTGTTTTCTTAAAAAATCCATGTCTTTCTCGAGGGAAATGGAAAAGAAGTGCAATCTAATTTCAAAATTTTGAAAAATATATTTGAATCTATGTACAAAATTCTCAAGTGGAACTCAGGTGTCTCGGAAGTGAAGATTTAGTTTAAAAATCTCATTTTATTATCCATTGTACAAAATCATTGTAAACTATTGTGGGATCACCCTAGGGTGAGGAAGGAATGACTTGGAGTTAAAAAGAGAGAAAAAACAATAAAAATAAGTAAATAATAGTGACAGTTACATTTGTCTGGGGCTTCCTTACAACACCCATATTCGAGTAGTCTTTGATGTAAGCCTAAGCCTATGCAGATAGACTATTTGTGTAGTAGTTAAATTAATCCCCTTTAAACCTACACACAAAGGAGATAAATAGAAGGGTCGGATACTAGTGCAATGGAATGGTGGTGAAACATCCAATAAACCCTCAACTAGAAATAAAACAGAGCGAGGAAGGCTCTCCGTGGAAGTTTTTCCCTCAATTACTTTTAGCCTCAATCATCCCAACCCATTCAACCTCATGAATATTTTTTATTTTATCATATCGAAAATTTAAACTTATTATAAAGCTCAATTATCCCTTACCAACATCTCGCTCGATTCTCCTCGATCTCCAATGGCTATGATGGTTTTTCCTCCTACTCCATGGGTAGTGAATGAACCTTGGCCCGAACCGGGTATTCTTCCTCAACCCTAACCATATAGCATATATGTTGTGGTCCCCCCTTCACCATATTATCAAGGATCACAAAAAAACCATTTGGTGAGGCCTTCAAGGATTAATTTTGTGCCTCTTAAAGAAAAATAATCCTTTGTGCAAAAACCTAAAACCCTTATGGATTCCCAACCTTTGATAGTTCGTTCAGTTCCTCTTAAAATGGAAGACAAGGGACCAATATTGGAAAGCAACCCAATTCCTTCTTCACAAACTGAATCTTGTGCAAGAAAAAAAAGAAATGAAAAGGAACACAAGAAAAGATGTCATGTTATGATTCATCAACTTGTTGAAGATAACAAATACTCACATAATTACCTCCCATCCATACAACCAAATTCCAACGAGATATCTCCCACCCATCCATCCCCATCATCACTCAACTTGACTGGACTCCATCTCCCTCACCAAATCATGTTCAATCAAACCTGATCTTTCCCCACCAAGCCAAAGACTCAAAAGATCACCTCCCTCTGCGTCGCCTAGTCCAAAAATAACTCAAATGGTTGATAGTGTTAGTGATCATGCTAGTGGTACTAGTGTACAACCCATTATGGTATATTCTGATACTGATTCAAAAGATTAAATGAAAGAACAAAAAGAAGACCATAATGACTTATCGCTTATGTTTGTAAAATCAATGAATTTAGATGAGGACAACCATGATGATCCTCCTTTAGTGAGTTACCCACCACATGTTGAACATGGTACCTTTCCTTGTACTGCAATCAATTCAGCTCATTTAGCTTATTTTCCACCTTCTATTTATGATGAGCAAGATCAAGATGTAAACGATTCATTATAGATCGACTTGCATGTGTAGTACCTCCATATCTTTGTGTTTTTGCTTGCACATAATGTGATTTCCCAATAATATGTTACTTGGCGTGTAATTTTTTTGTTAGTTCTCCTTGGATGACCCTTGATGTTCACGTTGGCACGAGGATACAAAGAGAACGAATATGTTGTTACATTCCTCTATTTGTATCTTCATTCCTCTTTATGTTGTAAATGTCTTTATTTTGTTCGTTTTGGGAATGATGCGAAGTGTTATAAATTTAGGTATCTTCCATGTTGACCCAAGAGCCTTTCGATCTTGTATTCTCATGTTATTCCTACCTTGTGTTTGTAGTTTCACAAGTATTTTGGGAATGATGTGAATTCAAAGCATGATCATATTGTACATTATCTCTTGTCTACACTGACCCCAAATCTTTGGATCCCGCATGTGCTATTTTTTCTTTTCAATGGTATGGCTTTGCTTTGGAGGCAACCCCTTTTCATGAGTCATCTTTTTGGGGAACATATTACTTGGCCTAGGTTTTCCCAATAAGCTCTCATTCCCATCATTTTGCAAATATCACCTTGTTCTACGTTAAAGGCAATTTCTCTTGATTGGCATTAGCAATTACTTTAAGGTGGGGGAATAAATTCCATTATGTGCTTCACCATGATCACACAATGTGAACTTGGTGATGCTTTCATGGCATATTGATCATATTTGTAGTGCTTTTATCACAATTATTTAGAAAATGATGATATTTTCTTATGATTCTTGGTATGGTTGACATCAAAATTCACCTAGTGAATATAGGACTTCACTAACCCTTGTGTTTTTTTTCATGTTCTACCTTTGTTAAAACTAACCTAGTGAATATTAGCTTTCACTGGCCTGTGTTGTTTCTTATCAAGATCACCTAATGAATATTAAACTTTACTAGTTTGTGATGCATTTACCTATTCACGGGTCACCTAAAATATGTCAAACTTTTCTAGCTTGTAATTTATGGATGTCTTGTGGTATGGATCCTAGTAGAAATCTATGGATCTTTCTAGTCTGTGATGTCATACCCTTGTGTTTGCATCATGTTTGCACAATGTGTTTTGTTTTCCATTATGTTTCTGTATGTTTTATTTGTGTCTTTATTGTGTACACTGTGTTTGATTATCATGTAGCTTTTGTTGCATTGCATATTATATATGTGTATATTATTTTATCTTGACATTTTTGTTTTTCAGAGGATCTGTAATGAAAACTCCTCAGCTCAATGCCAATCTTTACCATTTACATTTAATTTAATTTATTCTTAGTTTCAATAAATAATGGTTCAACAATATTTTATTATTTTTAAAAATTTAAAATCATTTGTTGTTCTTTCAAAATAATTAATGCTAGAAATGTTGAAATGCATATAAATATAAGCCTTTTTCACCATTTAAACACCTGCCAATCTACGAAATTTGAATATCAATTGAGCATCCTAAAAGGAAATTTAAGAGAAAAATAAGCAACATTTTTACAACACTTTCTTCATTAAAAATTATGTTTGCAATGCATCGCCAAATCTATGCTCAAGCATAAGTTAGATGTTTCATGTTTCATGTTTATTATCATTGTGAGTACTAAAATTTGCAAGACCTTTAATCAACTATCAAGTTCTTGTATGAGATGTGATAAATAACCTCAGTCCATCAAGGAATGCAGATTTCAATGGTAAGTTGCAACATTTTGATTTATTAATTTTTTTATTCATTTGCCTTTGCCCAACCTAGGGAAGCACTCTTTATCTAAAATCATAGCCATTGTAGAGGTGGAAACACAAAAAATGAGGTTTGACTTAGGTAAGCCCCTATACAAAACAACCCTTCCTCTCTTCTCTTTCTTGTAGGTTGCAAATATAAAGTGGGTTTATAGAAGGTTGAAGAGCTCAAATCAAGATCAAGCATAAAAATACCTATTTCATCAAATTAGGGCAAGATCAACGTTTATTCATTGACTGATGAAGTTTCGAAGCTGATTCCGACAAAGAAGCACCTGTAGACTACGATGCTCTTATACAAGTTATGAAACTCAAAAAACCCTCATTTTTAGACAAGGGCACCCTCGCCCTTGTCCATCCAGTTTGACTCCAAATTTTAATGCTAGGCTCCTCATTTTCTGCTCTCTTCTCTCTTGATTTTTGTTTATGTGCATTAGTTTTGTGTTTTTTTGAATCTATGAAAATTGTACTTATATAGTTGATCTAGTTTTATAGTTATCATACACATCACATCATTTCATCCTTGATCCCACAAAAAGGGGACCAAAACCCTGATCAACCATTCTAACACTTCCTTGAGGACAATAGCCAAGTGGTCTCTTTTGATCATTTTTGTGCCCCCTAAATGTTAAAGGTTGAAAAATGTGATTTAGGTTAATATTAGCCCTAGATTCATTTTTTAACATTTCAAGAGCTTCCAAAGAGGGTATAGAAATCCATCAAAGCATAATTGAAAATGGATTTTTTTCAAATGTTGTAATTGCAAGTGCCACTTCCAACCACCACAACCTTCACAATTTAACTAATGCACAAAACATGTGCTCACTTTTGGACCAACATGAACTAATTAAGTTGTGTGTGAATATCATTAACATATTCACTAGGAACATGCTAACCTAATCATAAATCTAGGTAAACAAATACAAAAAAATCAAATGAAAAGGATTACAATTGAACTATGTTGACAAGGTCGCATGCATAAAAGGTAGAAATACAAATAGAATGTACCTTAAAATTTGAGATTTGATTTGATAAATTACATAATTATGTCTAGTTCATTTTTTTGCTTCAAAATCCTCAAAAAATTGAGCTTTTCACCGAGTTCCTTCATTTTTTATGTTCAATTTTATATAAATATAATAGAATTAGTAAAAAAAATATAAAAATCATGAATCTAGATTATCAAATTAAAGTACAAAATCATAATTAGCATTTAGATAAGTGCACCAAGATGTGATACAAAAAGAGGGTCTTAAGATGCCACTTTTTCTAAAATCAGCAGAGTCTGATATTTGATGAGAAAATGAAGATAGCTACGCTCAAAATTTGAAGATGCATTAAGAAATTAGAGTCAAATGTAGTGCTCCAAATCTACTTTCTAAACTATTTTTTTTTTTAAATGGTGAATATTAATGGTTTCAAAAAGGGAGAGCACACAAAGTGGTCCTGTTTTTTTTAGAAAATATAAAATAAGATCTGTACCCCCTCTAAACAATGTTTATTTTTTTAGAATTTCAAAAAATTGCTTCCAGCCACAAATCTAGCTAACAATCATAGTTTATGAGATGGATTTTCAACCACTTTTAATTTAAATATATAATCTCTTAATTAATTTTTTAAGTGGAGGATTACATCCTGAAAATTTCCGGAGCATGCTCCCCCTAAAGTTTTTGAAAACTAATTAATTTAAAAAAAAAAAATATGTGTAGAATGGAGTCTAGTTCTAGAAATGTAATTTGTTTCAAAATTTGATGAATGAGTAAAAATTATACCCAAAATACCACATGATGGTTTTTGATAAAAAAATGAACACATTAACAAAAGAAACTAAAGATGAAAACCTTAACATAATCAAAATGTGAAAAAAATATGGTTAGATATCTAAGAGAGAGATTAACATCATCTTGGTATTTATATATATTTCTATTGAAACACATGCAAACCTAATGGAGAGCACAACCAAAAATATGTGATTTTTTTTTACCTTTTCAAAAAAACACATCTTTCACATGAAATGGTTGTTCAACCCTTTTGGTTGGATTCCCAAGAAAAATCCAACCCAAAGGGTTGGTATTTCCCAATGCAAATCATTTGGCACTCATCAATTATTTGTATTTTCATTTGATGAGTGCCAAATTTATTGCTAGCCAAATGAGAGATAGAGGGGGGCAGGGGAGGGAGGGAGGGAGAGAGAGTGGTAGGGAGTGATGGAGGGAGATGTAGGTAGAGAGAGGGAGAGGGGAGATACATGTAGAGAGGTAGGGAAGGAGAGATGAAGGGAGAGGCAGGGATGGAGAGAGAGACGTGAGAGAGAGAACAACAAAGAGAGAGGTAGGTAGAGAGAATCAGAGATGTTGAACACTTGGAATACTAAGAGGGGGGGTGAGTCAATATTCTATTAAACCAATTAATCATAATCCATCCAATAATCAAAACATATCTAACTAAAACAATGAATTAAAGCATGAAACAATCACAAGATCACATGACACATGAACACCGGGATTTTTATGTGGAAAACCCAAAAAGGGAAAAACCATGGTGAGGATTAGCTCACAATATATTATAATTGGTTATAAGATATTATAGAGGCTCACTTCTAGACACACTATCTAATAAGGCTCACAACCAGAGATAGATACAAAATAGAAATTGTTACATAGCCAAGGTGTGAACTAATACAAAATACACCTTCCTTGTGCTGAATTCAGTTCCTTTGAAGCTCTAAATACAAAACACTGCTCTACTTTACATTCGCTCAATATTCATAATACATCTATTGATGTTTGGATCACACACATGCAAATTCACATGTTCACACTACATCACATCACATATCATATATTTTCCTTCTACAACCCATAATTGTCTTACATATATACCTAATACATCTATATACATCAATTAGGTCAGCCTAATTAGATGTAGCCCTATATTAATTTAAAATTTCCTTGTCGACTCCATACTTGAATCAATAACATCTTCGCACTCAAACTAAATGTGCAACACTTAATTTAGGTCGGCATGGACCTAAAATAGATCGCATTAACATCTGCAATACATATTTAATTTCCACAACATATATCAAGCATTAGGTCGTCTAGGAATTAGACCTAATCATAAAATAAGCCAAATAATCAACCACCAATGATCCATCTAATCATATAATTATGCACCATCTGGAATATATAGTGTACTAACACCTATAAACAATCTCCCAAAATTGCAAAGTTTGATTGCAATCACCAAAGGAATGCTGACTAGATTACACATACTCATTTACACCGTATAAAGCCAAAACTGAATGATGAACTACTGTCATTTGTAACTTTCAAACTAAATATCCAAAATAGCTGTAACATTGATCATAGATGCACATAATAGTTAGGAATAATGTATTATAATCTCATAAGTAGATCTTATTACATGAGCAATTCTAGACCAAAATACCAGATTAAGATGTCTCCATACTGTTCACCGGATTAGAGAAACTTTCAACAATTAATGTTGGCATCAATGACAACACATTAAAATGGTTCCTTCTTCATTCTTTCAACAATCTACCCCTTTGTCATGGATGGCAACATGTTCCAAAAAATCAATCTCCAAAACTCAACACATACACCATTCTAACTACATCATCTCCACCTTCATCTGACTTCTCCAATCATCTCAGTCATCAAAATTCTCCAAAAACATTTCCCATCACCTAACTTCTCCTAACATCAAACTTCTCCCCCTTTGGCATCAAGGAAAAAGGATGTGCCAATAACACAAATGTAAGCTCCAAAATTTATGCATATGTATAGTTGAATAATCTAAGTGAAATGTACTAACTCCCCCTTAGGGAGTTATCCCAAAAATTTGATTCGACCATATGTACAATGAAAAATTGAAAGAAACTAAAAAAATTGAAGAATATGTACATGTACGAAGAATGTTCAACCAGAGGAGGAGGTGCCTTCTAGCTCCTTAAGGATTGATTTCGAGGCAGATTTCCCTTCATTCCAAGTCTTTTTAGCTGTAGCAAGTGATTTACACATTGATTCTAGCTCTACAATGTTCTCCTCTCCCTCTTCTAAGTACTTGGATTCAGATTTATTTTTGTGATCCTTTCTGCATCAACAAAGGCACTTGACATTGGTATGTGCTTGGCCTTCACCAAGTCCCCAAGCTATCTAAATCTCCTCATAATGTCTTCTTTCTTCTATTGAATCTAGTGAAAAACTTGTTTTGTAAATCCGTAATGGCAATCCAAGAGGTGTAATCTATATCCTGCACTGGGTCATATCCTCCAGAGGCATTAGATATTTGTGGGTGGGTGCATGAAGATGGGTATCCAATTTGTGGACATTTTTTTTTTTAAGTTATGAAAACTCATACCGCGAGCACATTATAACGCGCTCGTGTTATGGCTTGGTGTGTCGAGCCTAAGGCTCAGTCACAAAAATCCCATAATGTGAGCACATTATAACACGAGCGTGTTATAACGCACTCGCATTATGACCTATTAAAACCAAAAAATAGTAAAACGAATTCATTCTTGCATTTCTACTGTGTTTTTTCT
>VDFB02153097.1:0-20336 GCA_007258455.2 Sequoia sempervirens | reverse complement strand
ATTGCTAGCTGATCATTATGACCCGAAACATAAAGCTATATGTGATCTGTCTGGAAAACCATAGATACATTTGTCAAAAGAGGCAATAGGAGAGGTTTTTAATTTGGAAGGGTTTAGCGACACATAGATCATATATGAAGAATTGGAGGAGTTCTCAAGAATGGATACGATTTACAAGGGTTGGAGGCTGCCAATTCATAGGACTAAGCAAGATGGCAAACCAGTTCCTTTCTAGGATGGTGAGGGACCTCCGTATCATGTGGACATATTTGAAGCTTACATGAAATACACTTACTTCTCAAATTTCTAGGTATTGGGAATGGAAGCCCCATAATATATGTTAATTGTGCCAATGATAATTGCAGCGAATATCTAGTACCACAATTCTAGGCCATTTGACTATGCCTCATACATTTTTAAGGGGCTTGATTCAAGATTAATGACAATAAAAAGTGGATCATCTACCTTTTATCTCATACATTATTCATTATTGATGCATATAGTGTTATACTTTGGACATGAGTTGGGACTATGGCCTCTAGAGATGAGGATTTCTCAGTTTAGTAAGGATGGTGAAACATTACCTGTCCAATTGTGGACTGTTGTTTGGGATAGTAGGTTTTCCAATTCTAGCTTTATTCATTTTGAAGAATATTTTGTGAAAACTTTGTACAAATTGTACAATTATCCTTGTAACTATTCTCTATCTGAAGAGATAAAGAGATTTCTTTGCCCAAAGGACTTCAATGGGCCAATTGATCATAATTGGGGAGATTGGTACTGCTTGGAGGGAGCTACTATGATTAGAGTTTATGGGTTTGAAGATGCCCCTTTCATTTTGCCAAAAATGGTTCCAAACAGAATTGCATATTTGGATATTGTCAGACAGATGGATTACTCTAGTGTAATGAATTTTAGCTCTTTCGGGAAGTAGGCTTTTATGCCTAGTACATTATGTTTTGGTGATTTTACTGCGATGGCTAAAGAAGGATATAATTTGATCCTTGACAAGTTGCTTCAGTACAATATGAAGAGAGGACCACCCAGAAAGAACTTTGACTCATAAGGGTATATTAATTATGTTAAAATGAAGATAAACTTTGGAGGGTATCAGCATGTGCCCTATCACTTTGATGATATGATTCAGAATTTGGAAGAAGAGGAAGCATAAACGGTGGTTGAAAGATATAATCAAGGGCTGAAGGATGTGGAGTAGTTGTCTTTTGGGGAAGAGACACCTAAAGATAATGTGCCACAAAGCCAACTAGGAAAGGTGTCCAGATTAAGAACTCAACAATATATTTTCCCAACCAGAGAGTTGAGTGTTGAAGAAGGTGGAGAAGATGTAAGGAATATTGAGTATAGATCATTTTTTTCAGATGATGAGTTTATAAATTCCCCAGAATTCAAAGCATTTTTGTATAAAAAAAAGGGAAAGGAAATAAGAGAGAAGGTTGATGAGGTTACTACAGGAAATGAAGAGCAATTGTTGAATGAATTGAGGAAATGTGTGGATGAGGAAATGACAGCTATGACCCCTGAAAAGGGGAGGAAAATGTGGGAAAATGCTGGTGTCATGATCTTTCCTGAGCTAGATCTCAATTCTGCACTTGTCTTTGATAGTTTCTTAAGGGACATCAATGCTACACACAAGCTTGACAAAGAAAAGGTAACAGAGGTGTATGCTGGATCCAAATACAATACAGATGAAGGATCATTGATGATTTGGGCCTTATACCCACCTCATAGGAAATTAGTAGTTATTGACACAAAGAAGGCATTTGGACATGTCATGAATCTAAAGGTTGGAGAGGCTGATCCTGTGGCTACTGTAGAAATTGGAATTAATATTGCAAAACTGAACAAAGCACAAATTCAAATGTTGATAAAAGAGAGGGAAATGTAGAAACTAAATAACGAAAGGATGTTGAGAGAAAATGATAGGTTAAAGGATTTGGTGGGAATTACGATGAGGTCAACTAAGATGCTTACTCAAGGCAAAAGCTATCAGTCAAGAGATCATTGGGAAGGATCAGGTGCTTATTCCCAAGGAAAACATGATGCAATTGCAACAATGATCAAGAAAAGGCAGGATAGTTTGACATCTTGGGTAAATAAACTTTGGGGAAAATATTCACATGTACCTTTGCTGCATTAAAGGAGCATAAAAGGATGCATGGACAGATTATGGAGAAGTTTCAAGAAGCAAACCAGAGAGATGCCTCTAATAGTGCAACAATTGAAGCTGTAAATCATATCATAAATAAATATCGAAACTTATACGAAGAATTGCAAGGTGATGAAAAGGGGTGGATAAGTGCCGCCAAGAAAACGTTGACCACATTCTTTGATGACAAAGGGGAACTTAAAGAAGCTGCCAGATGGAAAAATGAGAGTGAGTCAATACTAAATGAAATCCTGAAGGTCGCTAGTGTTGAAAGCACGACATTGGAAGAGGTGAGCGAGCAAAACGAGAAGATGATAAGGATGGAAATATCAATCCAGAATGCAATTGGAGATGCAAATACTTATGAGTGCCAGGATTATTTGGATCATCTAACTAAAACTCATTTGTGGCTAAACATAGCTTAATTATCCTTTAATCTATTTGTTATCTAAACATATGACATTTCTAAAAGGACGCGTCCTTTCACATATTCGATGTATAAATATCTATTTCGGAAATGAAATAGAGGATACAAGATTAGATTAGGATAGAAGATAGGATAAAAAAG
Source organism: Sequoia sempervirens (assembly GCA_007258455.2). Taxonomy (NCBI): domain Eukaryota; kingdom Viridiplantae; phylum Streptophyta; class Pinopsida; order Cupressales; family Cupressaceae; genus Sequoia; species Sequoia sempervirens. Next base: position 17,601 of record VDFB02153097.1, on the reverse strand, counting down.
ATATAGTAGAATACAATGTTTCACAAATATTAGACTATGATGCATGCTTGAAATTATGGAGATATCAATAGAAATCATTTAATATGGTGCAGTTATTTCTGGTATCAGTTGTTTATTGTGTTCATTGAAAGCATTATTGAAGTTGTCTCCAAAGTTGGTGTTTTCTGGTTATTTAAATTGGTGTAACAAGTTTATATCTAATTTATCAGTGCACATTTGCTGTGTCTGTATGATCAATTAATTGGTTCTTTCAAGTAAAGATTAAATCCTTTAAGTTGATCATAGTAATTAGAGAATGTCAGTTGGATCATTAAGAAGAACTCGATAATCATAACCCTGCATGTTTATACAAGTTATAAACTAAATTATATGCTAAACAACTTGAATACTTGCTAGAAAGAAGTACCTGTTTCAGATTCCTTTTGACTCCGCATACCCTATAGGGCACTAGTCTCTACATTTTCATCATTTAGTTTCAGTCATATTTTCACATCTGTTGCCCGAACATATTAGGATTTATTTTTAGAATATTTCTATACAATCTATACCAAATTTAATTTCATTTGTCCACTCCCATTTTCCATTGTGGGCAAAGCATTCCAAGAGAGATAAGCAAGTCAAGTATGCTTCACTCATATAGGTAAACTCGGCTAGGTCTAGCAACACCTGAAGAGTAGAAGGTCCAAGCCATTCGACCTTGTCTGTTACCCTAAAACATACCAAGAGATTGGCAACCTCTTGAGGTATTCTTACCTATGTTTGTGAGAGCTAACAGGTACCAGCAAGGAAAATCTAAGTTCTTCAAAATTGCATTCAAGTGCTCGTATCTTAGCAAAGCAGCTTCTTCAAGCAGGATATCATTGGCATATTATAACAGTGGCCTCCACATCAGTACCACCAGGTGGTTCAACATGAGGCTAACATTTCCACAAAATCTAAAAAAAAATTAAAAAATGATAGAAATACAAAAAAATAAGAAAAGGATTAAAAATAGTAAAGATAAAAATTATCCTCCATTGAAAACCACTATGGTGGCGCTTTGGGCAAGTACTATGATGAAAACGTAGCAAACAGGCGTCATGAGTAGAATCGAGCATCTATATGATCCTTCTAAGACAAAAGCATCTAATCTTTGTCATGATAAAACCAATGTTCCCTCCATCCATCCTATCCATCTTTATCCAGATATTCCACTTTATCTTGATCTTGACAAAGATTCGACGTATACTTCAACTCTACTTATGGAAAACTTTTGACAGGCTCTTTACCACTTTATCTTGTGAAGTCCCATAGCCCATATCTAGCATGATGAAACTCTATCAAACTCTTCACATATACATTACCTATCTTGGTTATCCATTGCATTATGAAGAATTGCCAAGCACTGGGGGTAGGTTATTGCACTCTTGTTTTTGAATAACTCTTGATCCATATCTTATACCCCATAACATGACATCAACATAATGATCTATGTATTGTTTGCCTCAACATCTTATCAGAAAAGTTCAAAATCATTAATAAAATCTTATCCAGAAAATCCAAAAAAAATTGCAAAATCCTATATAGTGAAAATCCAAAAACATTCAAAAAATTGTAAAGGAAAAATCCAAAACACCTAAAAAACATCAAAATCCCTAAAAAGGTTGAACATCGAAAAAAACAAAAACATTGTTTCTTGCGAACTACGTTGTCTCTGAGCTTGAACGTAGGAAAGGCCATCATTGATGTGCCCCCGGGACACCCTACTACCTAGGTCAGTTCTTTAGCAATCTATTGTAATTAGCTGTCATCTCTCATCTGTTCATATCTTTGTCTTATAAATCGGTCAAGTCAGTCAAACTACATGGTCTTTGCATGTAAGGAAAGGCTAATATTTGATCAGACCCTAAGGCCCCTAGGATAGGTCTTTAGGTTAGGTTGTTGGTCAAAACTCAGAAACTCAGAAAACCCCTAAACATTTGTAAAACTGAAAACATCCTAAAAACATCCAAATATTTAGAAAATACAAAAACATTTGAAAAATATAAAACACAAAAATGATAGAAAATGTTCGAAAGCCCTAAAAAGCCTCAAATATTCAGAAAACCCTAAACAACCTCATAAAATTGAAAACATAAACATCCACATAAACTTTCAAAAAGACCAAAAATAGTCTCAAAACATTTCAAAATACCAAAAACATTGAAATATTCTAGAAAATCCAAAACCCATCCATTCCATGTCACTTTCACCTGCAATAAAATTTCACCCATAATAAATGATCGTCACCTTCACCCTTTGGTGAAACAAGTAGAAATAAAACATAGCAATTCATAAAGTGTGAACCCAAAAGTTAAAGTCTAAATCATAGGTAAATGCGTCAGTGAAGTTTATAGCAATAACTCATTTTAGCATCATCATCTCAACATCAAACAACTCTTTGATCAATATGTCCTAGGATGTATCCTTCCTGCAATGGACATCAGTATCAGATATCACCTCAGCTAAACTTAAACTAGATAGGAGCTATAGATAACATTGACTGCTTGTCTTTGATCTTTTCTTATGATTTATCTTAATGACCCATTCTGAGGACCTCTCAATGATGTCTATCTAAAACAATTTAGAGAGAAAGGAATGGGGCATCGATCATTATCTTTCATTTGTTGTGCTTGTGGATACTCATGTAAAATAATCTTGGCGCATACTTTCTTAGTTATGTGTAGGAAGGTCGTTTGGAGTATGTTGTTGACTATTGCGTATGCTTTGGTCCAATATATTCTAAATTTCTAACTTGCATTCCAACGATGTTTCCATATGTCAAGGTGTGAAAAAGAACTATCCTATTTTCTTATCGAGTCAAAGTCCATTACACTAGATACATCTTCATCCTGGTTATCAATACCTCTATGCATCGTATCTATGTGTTATATCAAATAATAAGGAACGACAAAAAATACCAATCTCGAAATGTGAGCATCCCATCCTGCATTCTTCATCTTGCATTATTTGGAATTTTCTCATCACCATCTCTAATAAAGTCTTCAAAGATCAAGGACTTGTTGGATCTTTTGAAGCAATCATCATCAACGATGGTTATTCATTCTTTATTCTTCTATCTTCTCTCCATGCTAACCTGGTATCATGACAATCAACAAAAACATCATCAATGCATCCACCCTACATCCACAAACCATCAACATACATCCATCTCATAATCATGTATCATAATCATCACATCCATTAGCATAATCATCCATATCATAATCTTTCCATATCACATCATACATTTTGCATTATCATTTGAATTGTAAGGAATAATATAAATTTTTTATTCTAAGCATCTTAAATCATTTCATATTATAAACATTTGCATTCATCCATCCACATCCATATGCATACATTATCATCATAAAACATGCATAGAAAATATACAGAAAGAAATGCATCCACATCATTTGCATCCATTAACATCTACATATCATAATCATCCATCCATATCATATTGTGAAAAGATAATGAAAAAGAATATAACATTGCATCCATACATAGCATAATCATCACACATCACAAAGACATAAAAGTAAATGCATCCATACATGATCATATATAAGCATTCATACATCATCCATACATGAAATAAAGTCAACACATCATCACATAAATCATCTGTATCCGTATCATATATATATCAAAAAATGTGTCAAAGTACAAAATATGGATCAATGTATGTACATTGATGATAAGTACAATATCCATGAGGCTATAAAAAAAGATCCCATTAATGTATATCAATATAAAGAATGGGGAAAAATCAAAAAGTGTCTACATAAAAAATACTAGCCTCGGTGGCTGCTACCCTCTCCAGCTTGTCGCTCAGGTTGATCCTCTGCTCAGGGGCATGCATCGCTCCACTAAGAAAAATCAGGTTGACGAAAAGCCGCTGGAACATCTCTGTGATAGTGCTTCCTCTAATACACAACCTTTGTAACAACCTCTCTATATAGCCCCACTGAAACTGTCCAACCATGGGTGGATGTCATAAGGTTCTCAATCTGCTAACATCGAGCCACCTCCTAATCTCTCTCGCCTGTGACAGTCTTTACTCTCTGCAGTGCTGTGTCTCTCTCGGCTATCATTACAACCACTTGCTGCAGAGCCTGGTCTCATTTAGCAGTCAAAACCAAAATATGCTAGTGGGCCTGGTCCCGCTCACCTATCAAAACCTGCACCTGTTGCTGCAGCTGCTGTACTTGCGCATCTCTAGCATCCAACACTGGTGGTGGTGCTTCTTCTTTGGCTGTACCAACTGGAGACTCGCGAAACCTCTTCCTCCACGACATCGCCCAGGAAGACATCGCGAAATGCGTGAGTCCTGTCGAAGGGACGAACCATGCATCATAAGTGGGAGTAGTCTAATCAATGGGATGACCTTGATCATATGCCCAAGGTTGGGCAACCAATTGATGAAAACTCTCAACGACCTCTGCTATCGGAATCGTCGGTCCCCATGTCGGAACTTGACTAGCAGCTCTATCAAAAATAACCCTATAAGCATCATCGGGCCTATCTTGGACTCGCCAAACTGTCTGGCCACTTTGTCAGGAAGGTACCTCTCGATCATAGTATGCTCCCGACCCTACATATAATGGGTTTGTCGGGTGAAGAAAAGCTATTGTGCATCATCAAACCAGGTCGACATCTGTAGCCATGGCTGCCATTGGAACATAGTCATATCATCGATCACTCGTCGCCAATACGGGAGCCCAATATGTCCTATGTGCCTGAGTGTAATGGCACCTCGGTATCTCCATATGATAGGATCATCTAGCTCCATGTCCACCATTTGTACAATCAAATGAAGCACTATAATGTTCTCCCATGCCCAAATATGAAGGAGAGTCACACCTGCACCGAGGGTTCTCCTGTTGCAATAAACAAAATCATGCAAATCATGGTACAAGGAGGCCAACATCAAGGGGCCCCACAAAAAAAGAGTCCTACGGTAAAGCATCCTTTGCGAAGCGAAGCCCCAACCTAGATTGAAGAATCGATCATTTCTATCTAGAGCCACCAAACTTGAAATGATGGCCACAACAATCAATTTGAATGTCGGCACATGACCCCTGTATGTCTCTAAATCTATCTATGATGTGACCAATGCAATCTGGTCCATCTCCATCACCTCAAAGCATGCATCCAATCTAGCATTAGGATCATAGATCACATGATCACCATGGATAGGCAACCATAATATCCACCACACATCCTCTAAGGTCACTATCACCTCTCTTGTCAGAAGGTGGAAGGATGAAGTCTCTCTGTGCCATCTCTCGCACAACACTGTCATCATGGCCAAATGGGTCCTAATCACAGGTTCATATGCATGATATACCACAATCCAATCTCTCACAGGTGCTCCTAGTACAACTCAGACAGATCACCTAATCTCTCCAATATTGTTGGCCTGTGCTCCCTTGACATCAACGGTGGGAAGACCTCTTGCACCCACGAAGCACACGACGTCAGGAAATCATCAAAATTTGAAGTTATTTGGAATTTTTGGCTCGAAAATCACAAATGTGTCGCTATTTAGAAATGCATCGCTATATTTAAAACTCAAATAGTGATGCCCGATGCATTTTACAATTGAAATTGACAAATGTGTCTCCATACAAGATGGTGTCACGATTTAGAATATTGCATGACCTAACCCTAATTTTTGAATCAACAAGTGTGTCGTTGGATACAAATGCGTTGCCATTTAAAATTTGAAACCCTAAAAATCAAATTTGGAAAAGTGTCGCCCTAGACATATGCATCGCTATATATCATTTGGGCATCGCTGATTCAAGTTTGGGCGTCGCTATATAGCAACACCCCCAAATTCTAAATTCTAACACCTAATAAATGCATCAAAATTTCAAATTTCAAATCAAGTTTCAAATCACATACTAGTGGTCCTACACTTGGAAGCCGTTGGAACTCATGAACTCGATAAAAAATGTGTCGGGGAAGCTCATGATGCGCCATTTCATCAAAGGGCCAGAGTTCAATTTGCAAGAAATCCTTAAGTGTGAATGCACAAATGAATTGAAAATGACCCCTTTTGGCCTATTTAAGCTGGAAAATTAGGGTCTTTTTCCCTAATTTAACTTTTATAAATGGGGTTTATTATCATCTTCACCAATTTTTCCAATTTGGACCTAATTTTGCATCATTTTTTGCATTTTTGGCATTATTCTTGCATCTTGGTACCTTTTTGGACCTTTGGGGCAACTTTTGAACCTTTATCAAGAAATCAAAGCAAAATTTGAAATATCCGCCTGATTTCTCAAGGGGGAAAGGACTCAATTTTATTCTTCCATTGGGGCATCTAAAAAATTAGAATATTTTTATTTTTTTGATTTGGGCAACAATTTTAATCTGAAAAGCATTGTTCTTTGAACTAAAGCAACAAGTACCTCACTTCAAAGAGGGGAAAAATGTAGAAACTGAAAAATGTCCTAATCGATGTCATACACTTAAATAAGGTTTATTAACATCATTTCCTCTTTATCCATCCTCTTTTCACTTAATTGATTTAATTAGCCTAGCTAATTAATTAATTGCATCATTTTCATCTAATTGGCCTAATTAATTTAATTGGGTTAATTCATCTCCTTCTACACTAACACTTCATCTAATAAAATTAAATAAATCAAAATATTTAATTTAATCTCCTAAGTCATCTTATTTAATGAAATAACCCTATGTTATTTAATTAAATACCATTTCATCACCCCTCTATTTATTAAATCATCTAATTTAATGAATATCTTCTAATTCCTCTAATTCCCTAATTGCATAGATTAAACTTTGTTTAATTTGAAATTAAACTAATTTTCCTCTAAGCAAAGGGAATATTCCCTTGGAATATTCTTTATCCTTTTTACACAATTAAAACTTTGTTTTAATTTGTTTTCCTTCACCCTAAAGGAATATTCTAAGGAATATTTCCTCTCCTCCAATCAACTCACTCATCTTCAAAAGAAAGTTAGCCTTTCAACCTCCTAAACAATAAACAAGTTACCTTTGACTTGTGTGAGCAAGTCAAAAGTGTGTTTGTTTGAGGTAAGTGTGAGCACTTGATTAATTTTCATCTTGCATTCTCATTTGTTGATGAGAATCCATGATCCATGCCTTTCATCCTCTTCATCTTGAACCGTTGATTAAGATTTTTGATCTCAACCATTCGTTCTTCATTTGCTCTCCTATAAATAGATCACTATTTGGAGACAAATGGATCCATCTTTTATTGCAAACTTATGATGTTAAATTTACTCACATCCATACTCTTAATTTTCATACATTTAGCTTATTTTCAGTTTGTTTTAGTTGCATAATAGCTTCAAGCTTTCATTAATGGCTTCCATGCATCCATCCTAGTTTGTAAATAAATTAGGGTTTTCATCTTTTAGCTCATTTTTAGCTTAAAATAGCTTAGATTAACTTAAATTCGCTTAGATTAGCTTAGCAATTTCACAATTAGATCATTTATAGCATAAAATCATGGTAACTTAGCTTGCATCATGTTCATTTTGTGCATAATTTAGGTTTGTTATACATCAAACACCATGGTTTCATTGATTCTCTTCCATAGAATCGATTGAGACAAGCTCACTATCATGGGATTGGGAAAGGGTCATCGGTCCACATCAACGCAACACCAATTCGACAACAAGATAAAGTTTCAATAGATTAGAGTAGATGTTTTCTTTAAAGCTTTCATAAATTTAGCATGTTAGTTTTTTTGATAAAATGTTTACTTTCAATTTTGATTGATTGATCTTATTGAGATTCGAGTATTGGTGGCTCCATTATGCTTCGATTCTTCATGGATCAAGCATAATTCGACACATACCGGTATTTCGTATCAACAACTATAAAGTGTGTTAACTCACCATGATTTCCTAATAATTTGACCTAATAATTAAAAAGTGGATTTTTCAAGCAATATAATAAATTAAGTTCAAAGTGATAGGTGAAGATCCAGTTTCAAATGAAAAATGTCTAAAATAAAGTTGGTGTTTGAATGGGTTGAGTTTGATGTTTTGGTTATTGCTTTTAAATGGTTGATCCAAAATGAGAACTAATGGTGTTCTATGTTTCCAAAATGAAGTTTAGAATCCATAATTTTTTTGATGTTTTGAAAATCACATGATTACCAGTTTTCTTTTTCATGAATTAGGTTTGTTTAAATTTTGTTGATCATAAATCAAGATTTAGAAGTTTATTGAACTTGCTCCAATATCAAAATAGATAAACGAGTGATGCTGTTATAGAAGCATATCACTGTTTACTACAAAAGCATGAGGATGCTCACAAAAGTGCGAAGGTTTCTACAAAGGTGCATTAGTTTCCATAGAAGCACCACAATGTGGAAAAATATAAGCACATATTTATAGTTACCTAAGTTGACTTTGGAACAAAAGCAGAAAGATGTAGATAGATGTGTGGTGATGTTGTAAAGTCATTGTTTTGATAAAATAAGGCACAAAAATGCATAAAAAGGCATGACATTGCTAGTCAAAAGCTTTGTAAGTTTAGAGGTTAAAATTTTGCAACTTTTTTAGCATGTTTGATGTTTGTTTTAGTGTTTTAGTGTTTTGCAATTGATCAAAAACATAATAGACAATGTATTCAATTGAATCAATTGGTATTAAAGATGATTTTTCATGTGTCTTTATTCCACAAATTCACACCAAATGGTTTTACAAGTGAAACAAAGGAAAATGGATTGCTTTATGGTTTAGGATATAGAAAAACACACTTTCTAACATTCATTCAAGGAAAACCCTAGAGATCTCAATCCAAGGATGAAGTAGGGGAAAGAGATCTGGCAATAGGGTTGTCCTAAGGTTTTATTATAAACTAATGAGGGGTTCACCTCCAAGCTAGGGATTGGAAAGACTAATGAAGTGCAAGACCTCTAGTGCGTAAACCTAATGCAATGCGAACTTTCACTAAATGACCTAGAAAAGCATGTAAAACAAAACAAAAAGCTGAGGGATGAAAGGTGTGCGAAAGTCAATTCTTCTCTTCAATGTTTGCTCTGTCCTTTCCACTTGATTTTTGGATCCAAAACTTGGATTTGCAACATGTACATGTCTTTCAATGATCTCCAATGCATGGTGACAACTTTGACAACTTTGAACACTTTGAAAACTTTTTCCAAACTTTCTCTTCAATATGTCTTCAACCTAAACCTACAAATCACACACTAAAGAGAGGGGAGAATGTTGTTTTGTTAGTGGATAGGGGTTTGCCTTCGTCAAACCCCGTTTTGGTAATCAAACCTTGAAATGAAATGAAATAAGATGAAGGAATGATGAATGAACAAAATGAAATGTTACAACTCACCAAACCCTAGCAATAAAGTGCTGAAAACATGTATGAAGTGGCTCCAATGGATGTAGATCTTGACTCTTGCTTGAATGTGATAGATCTTGACTTGAATGCTAACTTGAATCATGAAACCCTACATCACAATTGTTAGCTCAAGGGTGTGTGCAAGAAGTTGAGTCCATGAAACATGGAATTTTTTTGCCTTAGGAAAAAAATTGAAATCGACATCAAACAAACGGGATCCCGATTTAATAAACGGGATCCCGATTTTTAAAAATCGGGATCCCATTACGGTTCGGGATCCCGAGCCTGAGACGAAACGGGATCCCGCTTTTTAAAAATCGGGATCCCGTTTCCCGTCGGACTCCGAACCAATGTTAACATAAAGGGATCCCGATTTAATACGAACGGGATCCCGATTTGTAAAATATGGGATCCCGATTTATAAATAACGGGATCCCGAGTTGTATAAATGGGGATCCCATTTTATATTGTTATTTTTTTTTTTAAAAACAACAGTTTTCACTTCTGCGAACGGGACCCCGAGTGACTTGGCGACAACGACCCCAACAACAACTACAGGTACCTCACATAAACACCAATTCTTTGCATTTTTTTAGTTTGAATTGAAATTTTAAAAGAAATACGTTAATTTAGCATGTTTTTTTTTAATTTATGTCACGTTTTAATCATTTTTTTAATTGTTATATTAGATTTCAATAATTGTCAAATTAGACGAAAACTTGCAATGAAATTTAAACGTTTTTTAATAAAAATGAAAAAAAAACCTTGAATTGTGTTTTAGAAACAAAATTTAACTTTTAAATCTTAAATTGTTCGATTAAACCCAAAAAAAATTGATTTTGAAAACCCTAATTGAAACAAAACAAAAAAAATTGCATTTCAAAACCCTAGAGATCGAAATGAAATAAAACATGGCATTTACAAATCCGAATTGAGCTTTTTGAAACCACAATTCAAATCAAACAAAAAAATTGAATTTGAAAACCCTAGTTTGAATTGAAATGAAAAAAATTTCATTAAAAACCCTAATTGTTTAAAACTGAAACCCTAAATTGAATTGGAACAAACAAAATTGTTAAAACCCTAAATTGGAATCGAACAAAAAATCATTCACATTGCTTAAATGTTTTAAATTTTATTTGCTTTGTATGGAAAAAACGATATATATTAAACTTTAGTTTCAATTTTAAATTATAATTAGATTAGAAATCAATATGTTAAAGAATGGTTAAAATTCATAAAAAGTTTATCTTTCGATGTTTGTTTACCAAATTTAGTTTAACAAATTAAGTAGAAATCAAGCAACATTACCAATCGATTCCAATTGACACTAACTTGCAACTCTAAATTATGCCAAGGGCCACCCAAACTTCACCCTAAGTTTGCTAAACCCTAGACCCTAAGCTGTAAAATCTAAACCCATAACACTAAAGCATTTGAAATTTATGAACCCTAGACCCTAATCTTTCATTGGACATACCTAAAATTATGTAGGTTCAATATCAAGAATGGGTCTATTTGGTAGATGTATGAAAACTATTTTGAATATCTAGAATGCCATAAAAGTATAATTATAGCAATTCCAATTGGAAACACTTCCAGATACATATATATCCTAGATAATAATCCACCCATCCTCGATCATAATGGATTATTTGGCAATTAAGAGAGATTCAATTTAACCATAAAATTACCTATATTTTGATACTATATAGATTTATGTGGAAGGATAGAAATGCATCAATATGCTTTGTGCCATATTTTATGAATATTAATATTTAAGAAAAATCTAGATAAGATTGACCTAAGTAGATGATTTATGTAAGGGATTTTTAGTGAACAAGTGACACACCATGGAGATAGGGATGGTATTTAAATTCTTATTTATAAATATAGTGTACCCCCTTTAAATTTGTATTTGGTTTTTATAATGAGTTGAAATTATCAATGTGTTACATAAAAGAAATTTGTGCTTAGATATATTTAAATTAGATAATAAAGATATAGTTATATAAAATAGGGAATCCAACATGAGGAATAAACCTTTAATGTGCCATTGTGTGCATCTAATTTATGCCAATGATTTTAGTAAGAGTGATCGTCTAAGAGGATGAAATAAGCCTTGAAAAATTGTAAGATCTAACACTATTTTAATGTAGTTTTATATGTGTGTACATGTCCACTATGTTTTTTAAGTTTATGTTAATGTAAGATAAGGAGGATTGGTGGATATATTTGAAATCTAAAGAAAAAACAAAAATGATGTGAATATATAGATATATATTTGTAAAATGATTCTTTAACTTATCTATATTAAACATTGTATATTATCTCTATATTACTATCATGGCTTGATTTTCATTATGTCTACTAAATGTTGCTATATTTATTCATTGTTGTAATTAAATTATAGGGCTCAATGTGTAATCTATTTTACATCAAATTTTATAGTAGACTTATAATCCTAGAATGTTTGTAAATTTAATAGCTAACAAATAACTTGATAGGTGCAACTAAAAACCAAAAAGTGTGGTTTGATTTATCTCCATTAGGCTGGAAAGCTAAAAAATCTACTAGGTTTATCCCTATTAGGTTGAAAACCCAAAAGTGTAGCTTAATAAACTTACAAGTGGTGAAAACTCACAAAAGCACTAGAAACTAATATTTGCAAAACTACCCTTGACATATCAAAAAAAGCCAAAGGTCACCATATGTCATACCTGTATAGGTTGTATAGTTATATTAGATACCTTATAGTATCTCCTATTGGTTAAATATGTTTGAAGATGACATTAGCGACACATCCCTACATTTATATGAGATATATTATTAACATGTCGTGTTACACATATGCTAAGATACTCAAATATGGATAAGGAGAACTAGGGAATATATATTAGAAGAGAAAGATATACTAAGCTATCCAATATTATATTTTTGTACTTAGTGTAGAAGAGAAATTCTAGACCAAGAATGCAAGTGCAAACTCAATACTCTACTTCTAATGAAAGGTAAATAAAATAATGAAAGATTAGAGAAGCATAATATGTTCCATAACATTCTTTTATGGCTAGATAAATGTATGTGTTGAAGTTTCTCTTTGGTTCTCTAATGTGATAACATATACATACAAATTTTATCATATGGAAACATTTGGGGATGTCATTATTTTATAGAGTTGAGGGGAAAGGAATGGAGGACTAGGTTTTTTTGGAATCGAGGACTAGAATCATGAGAGAATTTTTGAATTTGAATTTGAGAGGGAAGAGAGAATTAAATGTAGGTGGTTGGGTTGATGGAGGGCTTGTGTTGACTTGATTAGGTAGATGGGAATAATTGAATGCTAATTTGAATTTGGATTGAAGGTCTAAGTTGGAAATGAATGGCTATGATTAGTCTAATTGATTTGATGGCTAGGATAGATTATTAATTTCATTTTAGATTTGATGAAGTGGAAGTAAGTTACATTAGTTTGAGCTTGGATTGGTGATTTGGAATTATTTTAATTTTAAGCTATGGATGTGACATGATTATCCCCTTAATGGTTGATTAAAAGTTAGGATTTGGGGATTTTAGCTAATTAAATAATAAACTCTAAAGTCTAAACCGTAAACCCTAAAGCCATCATTTTTTCTTAGGCTCTTAATGAAATTTGGTTGCCTTAGGCAACTCCACCAAATTTCATTACTTTATGCCATGTAATTGTTTCCTAGGATCTTGCAGCATGTAGATCCCCTTAAGCTATCCTATTACCTTAAAACCCTAAACTCTAAAGTCTAAACCCTAAACCCTAAAGTGCCATCATTTTTTCTTTAAAGGCTCTTAATGAAATTTGGTTGCCTTGGGCAACTTCACCAAATTTTATTCATTTGAGCTACATGCCATTTTCTCCTAGGACCTCACTAGACGTGAACTCCCAAGCCACTCACACCCAAACGAATTCACCCCTTTCTTAAGGGGTTCCATGGCATTTTAAGGGATCAAGAAGTTCTGAAAATTGGTGGATCAAAGTTGCTCAAGGCCCAACCAAATTTAACAATAATAAGATCCCAAGTAAGATTATACAATATCAATAAGCATCATTTTTCATTCAGTAACATGTGGCCCTGTATATAAAATGAGGCTTACATATAATTTTTTCTTATATTTGTATTCAATTATTTAAGGCCATTTATATTGAATGGTTTAACTTGGTATTTCCTAAACATGTATCTTACATCTTGAAATTACAAATCTAATGCAGGTTCACTCATATCTTAAAGATCACATGGATCCATTCAATAATATTCGCAATCCACCTCCACGCCATCCATCTCCAACACCTTCACTTCCACCTCCACCCACTCCACCTCGTAACCCCCCACCTCCACCACCTGAAATCAATGAGCATGCTCGTTTGCAAGCACAAATCAATGCTTCTGCTAGAACCATCCAAGATCAAATCAACATTATTCAAAATGAAGAATGTGTCGCACCTCCTGTGAGGATGTTTGTATCTAGGATGCAAACCCTTGTTGATGCTGTCAGGGCTATGGATGGGATCGTAGATGAGCATCGACAATGGCTAGAGGAGAGAACTCCTAATTTTGAAAAGGAAAACACAAAGAAATGAATATCTATGCAATAGAGAGCCATAATAGTTTATAAATTAAAACAATGATCTTAAATAGTTATGAATTTATACATTTGGTGAATGATGGATATTTTGTGTGATGAATTTATAAATTTGGTTCCAAATGTATATTTTTAGTGACATGAATTTATGATTTTGGTTCTATATGGATATTTTTAGTGACATGGATTTGTGGAAGTTGGTGGAATTTATGAACCCATAATGAATAGTATATAATAGTATATATTTTATGACTATCTACTAGATCATGATTTCTCCCAATAAAAATCATTGTAATATATATATGTGTGTGTGTGTGTGTGTGTGTGTGTGTGTGTGTGTGTGTTAGACATAAAATGAGATTTTGTGAATGTTTCAAGTTTATTGTTTAGTATGTATGTGCATGTATTAAAAATTTGCATAATAGTTCTTAAATTTTGAAATTTGTATATGTATGTATGTATAGTTTATTTTAATGATTTGTACGCATGCAAATTATGCATCATTTTTTTTATTTTAAATGTACATGTACATACATTTAATTTTTAATTTTGTATGGACATGCTCTTGAGTTGAACAATTAATGTATATATATGTGCATTTCAATTAAATATATGAGGTTAATATATATGTTGCTCATGTCCTATTTCAATTAAATATATGATCTTAATTTTTGTATGCACATGGACTATTTTGTATGATTTAAAATGCAAGTGCACATTATATCAAGCATATATCATGGATGATTTTAACATTGATGATATCATCAATCCACCACTTGAGCCACAGCCAGATCCGCCTCCCTCCCCCCCTCCACCTCCACCTCCACCTCCACCTCCACCTCCACCTCCCCCTCCCCCTCATATGCCACCTCCAACACCTATGGCATCCGCATGAGGGGCTCGGCTGAGAGTCTCGAATAAACACGTCGATCCTTGCATTACTAAATCAATGCTATGCAGAAATAAGCATTGATTGTTTGATGTGAGACGCTTTAACCAATGCAAACGTTGTTGGGATTCCATCAGACATCGATTCTGATCTTGATAGGCATCGAAGAGATAGAGAACAAATGAGACAATTTTATTTTGATGGTCTCTCTTACAAACAAATATTAGACCTTAAAATAACGAAAGCCCATCTAGCCCCTACTTTCTTGACCCCGTTACTTGACAACCCATTCCACCCAACAAATCTAGAATAACTCGATGAGGTGGGTGCATACATCCCAGATGATTGCACATTTTTGGGATCATGGTATGGCTCTTGATAGTCCCCCACATGCTAATTGGGGAGTGCCCATTGTATTTTTGAGAAAACCGTATGTAGAGTTTGTTTTGGGGCAAAGCCCACTATTTTGATTTTAGATCATTTCAGGTGTTGGTGGCGATGCCACACAATAGAGATTAGGGGCAAGGGTTGACCGACGCCTGCATGCACAACCCTTGTTGTTGCCTCCCGTCCTCCCATTTCAGACTTGTACACATCATCAAGCTCGGGTCTCAAATATTAGGTTCCCTTAGCACTCGCTAGGAGACCTTTGATCGCGACGCTTCTCGGGCGTATCAAGGAGGGAGCATAGATACGATGATGATGATGGAGGAGTTTTTATGGAGCTAGTTCGAGTACTGCTCCAGGAGTGTCGAGACCCATCCCCCATATATGTACTAGTTGTCATCAAGTGTGCTATGGACCTGATCAGGCTACACCTAGTTCAGGTGGACGGGGAGATTCTGGTGGTTCATCTGGTCGCATCAGTTCATTTGTAGAGTTCCTCGTAGCAGAACATCACCCTGAGGACACTACGACACAGGTATAAACATGCATCTAGATGTACGAACTCATTTTATAATAATTTTTATGGTTGTATATATCAAAGAAAGTTTGCAATACATTTTAACAATCAATTTTTTGGTGTACGATGACACCTTTGATGCAAGGGCAATCATCCGTACTCACGAAAGTGGCCACATATATCGACACACCGTCATACTTGGCAACCCTTATGTAGTATTTTGATTTCACTTTAAAATTATATATGAAATCATAAATTATTTAACTTGAGTTTTAAATTTATAATTGAATCACATATATGTTCTAAATAATCATGTTGGTTTAGGTGAGCTGAATCGCATCCACGTTTATTCCTCCCTTCAGAGGGATTGTCAAGCACTCCTCCACCATTGAGCCACATAGATCATGTAAGGTGTACATTCATATTGTAAATTTGTTTAAAGTTTCATACTAGTATAGTTACAATTTTATGAGTTTTGAATTCACTAGATATATGAAACGCATGTGCATGTACACTTGTAAATATTATAAGCATTAAATGTCTATGTACATGTATGTCTAGGTTGATACCCACAATAAGAATAAGTATCAAGTAAACATTCATGTTGCGCTACTCGTGAGGCCACTGATTTCCAGGTTGTTTACAAAACTTTCTACAAAAATGTGCAAACTTGAATATATATGTATATATTAACCTAATTGAATTGTACATGCTTTAATTTTGATCTTGTAGGACTTTGTTGGTGCAACTTTCAGCCCTAACCCAAACATAGTTACACCACCAGGAGGACATGTAGAGCGTGTCCTCGTGATCAAATGGTAATTTAATTTTTTATTATATTTAAAGTGGAATGGTGAAATTTTAAATTGAATATAAGGCTATTAATATGATATTTCACATGTTCTTTCTTTTATAGCATGAGACAATATCCCAGAGTTACATGACAAGTCCGAGAAGAGCCTAGCGTACAACCCTATCACTTGCATGTAATTAAAATATGATAAATTCTTAGAATTAAATTGAATAAAAAAATAATAATTGTAGAGTTGTACATCTAATTTCAATTTCTTGTCTTGTTTATGTAGACCGACAGAGAATTTAGAGGTTTCTTCAAAGCATTCAAAGCATCCGTGATGTAGATATGGTGGTAATTTAATTTTATGATGGATTATAAATGAAATTGTCATTAAATCATTTTTATTGTCTTACATCTAATTTCATCTTTCTCTATGTACAAAGTGCTCTGTGGTCATCCACATAGTCCGCATGGTGTGTGAAGAGGCTCATTATAGAGACAGCATACGACCTACAAACAGTGATTTTATGTGTTTTATATTTCTTTGCTATCATGTACCTCGTTGGACTTTATTCATGTGCTTAATATATTGGTTTCATACACTTAATATGTTACATAAATTATGGACTTTATTATTGTTTGAAATTTTAATTTACGCATGTACATTTATGCATTTTATGTTCATAGTCAAGACATTAATATAGGACATTAATGTGAAATTTACTGAAGACTTCATAATTGTAGAATAATTTTAGGTTTAATCTTCTTTTCAATGAACACGAAGATATTTTCCTTCTAATGTATTAATTTTAATTTTATGAGAGAAAATTCATGTGGATTTACCTACTTATTTAGTTCTATAAATTGAATTTTACCTCATTGTTGGTGCACTTGGAATTCCTATACCTTGTGAATATCATGGATATCACCATTCTTTGTTATTTTATTCTTTAATTTTTCCTTAACTAGATTGACAAATAAAGTCATTGCTCTAAACTCTTAAGCAAA
>VDFB02153095.1:268681-459457 GCA_007258455.2 Sequoia sempervirens | reverse complement strand
CTCCCATGGAGGCTGCAATGTATTTAGCTTCTTTTGAGCTTTGTGCAACTAAAGATTGTTTTCTACAAATCTAGGAGATCATAGATGATCCTAAACTGAAGCAAAATCCTGATGTGCTTTTTCGATCAGTTACACTTCCAGCCCAATCTGAATCAGAGTACCCATGAAGATCTAGTTGATCATTCTTGTAAAGAAGACCATATACAATAGTGCCTTGAAGGTATCTAAAAATATGTTTCACAACCATTAAGTGAATTTCCTTTGGCTCACACATGAACTAGCTGAGAACATTCACTGCATAGAAAATATCAAGTCTGGTGTTAACTGGATACATCAAGGATCCAATCATCTGTCTATAAAGGGTTGGATCTGCACACTTGGATTCTACTGCTGCTTCTTTCAATTTGTGAAGGTTGGTTTCCATAGGTGTAGACATCGGTCTACAGTCCAACATTCCAAATATTTTCAAAATATCAATAGTATATTCCCTTGGTTTAGTATAATGCCCTCTGATTTCTTCCATACTTCTAAACCTAGGAAGTAGTGAAGAATGCCTAAGTCTTTCATGTCAAATTTAGAAATTAGATCCTGCTTCCCTTGAGCAATGAGGTGATCTTCTCCTATTATCAGCAGATCATCAACATATAAAATAATTATTAGCATGTCACCTTTGATTACCTTGAAGTAGAGATTGGAGTCGGCCTCATTCTTGGAAAATCCTAATCCCAAGAGATAGCGATCAATTCTTTCATACCAGACCCTGGGAGCCTGTTTAAGTCCATAAAGAGCTTTCTTCAGTCTGCATACATGTGAGTCAGGTTTATGTATCACAAAACCTTCAGGCTGTTCCAGATAGACTTCATCTTCAATGGTTCCATTTAGAAAGGAATTTTTTACATCCATTTGATGGATCTTCCAACCTTTAGTTGCTGCAATGGCTAACACTGCTCTCACTAATGTGTAACGGGCAACAGGTGCAGATATTTCTTTGTAATCAATACCTTCCTTTTGAGAAAAAACTTTGGCCACAAAACATGCTTTATGTTTTTCTATACTCCCATCAGCAACATGCTTGATTTTAAAGAGCCATTTGGAAGAGACAACATACTTCCCTTTTGGTCTAGGCACTACATCCCATACATCATTCTTTAGAATGGACTGATATTCATCTGTCATTGCAACTTTCCATGCTTGATTTTTGAAGGCTTCTGAAACACTGACAGGTTTGAAGTTTATGATATCGTTCATAAGGGAAACATAGCTAGAGAAGCGTTTGGGTCTTTTGCTTTCCCTGAACATTCCTTTGGGTGTTGCATGATTCTCTGCTTCTTTGATCATCTTCTTGGCCCAAAGTGGTCTCTTTCTGCCGTTGACATTTGTATTCTCATTTGAAGTAGAAGGAAGTTCATGTGAAATTTCCTCAGGATGCTCCCTCTGAATCTCAGGAGCAAGTTCCATTTCAGGTACTGTAGGGGAATAGGTTTAAGTCTCACTAGAACTTCTTCACCTCTTGAATGCAATGTCTTCTTTAAAGATAACATCCGTACTCAATTCAATTTGTTTCTACCCGGGTATGTATATCCTGTAGGTTTTGGAGGTTTCACTATATCCCATAAATATCCCTTTCTTTCCGGAAGGTTCAAGTTTGAATCTCTTCTCCTTGGGCACATAATATAGACGGGACAACAAAAAATCCTAAAGTGACTAATGTCAGGTTTTATGCCAGTGAAGGCTTCTTCAGGAGTTTTGTTGTCAAGATGAGAATGAGGACATCTATTTTGGATGTAGACAGTAGTCTTAGAGGCTTCATCCTAGAAAGAGGTTTCAATGTTTTGGTCAAGCAACATTGCTTTGGTAGCTTCTACAATGGTTCTATTTTTTCTTTCAGCAACCCCATTTTGTTGAGGGTTGTAAGCCACTGTGAACTCCCTCTTAATTCCAACACTCATATAGAATTCCTTAAAAATTTCAGAGGTGTATTCTTTTCCATTGTCTATCCTTAAGGTTTTTATTTTCTTTCCGGAGAAGTTTTTAGAGAGGGCTTTAAACTCTTTGAACCTTTTGAGGATTTCTATTAACTCTTTACATTTAAGGAAATAGATCCAGGTTTTCCTAGAGAAATCATCTACAAATATGGCATAGTATAGAAATCCTGCTTTAGAGGGTATAGACATGGGTCCACATAAGTCTGAGTGAACCAATTCTAACACATTTAGGGTTTTGCTCAAACTATTTGGAAAGGACCCCTTTGTATTTTTTCCTAAGGCACAACCTTTGCAAGTTCCTTCATGAGATGGTTTTAACTTAGGTAAGCATGTTACAAGTTTTCCTACAAAAGGTAGGGCACAGAAATGAAGGTGTCCTAATCTTCTATGTTGAATCTCATTTGAATCAAAAGTGTCAAGGGTAAGGGCTTGATTGACTTCAGTGCAAAGTTTGTAAAGATACCCTTGTCTCACTCCTATGATTTGGGCTTTCTTGATTGTTGAGTTCTTGGGCCATGCTAGAACTTTCCCATCCATAAAGGTAACTCTATAACCATTGTCTTCAAGGGTAGAGATGGATATAAGATTCCTTTTTATTCGAGGTACAAATAAGACCCCAGTGAGTTGAAGAGAGAGACCAGATTTTAGTGAGATGGAGCAAGTTCCAACCCCTTTCACTTGATGTGTAGAGTCATCCCCAATTGTGACATCTTCATCAGATTCTTCAGTCATAGTGTCTAAGTGTTCTCTAAACCCTGTGATGTGCCTCGAAGAACCACAATCAATCACCCAGTTGTTGATATTGTTAGATACTTGACTAGATAAGGCTGAATAGAACACGAGGTTTTCATATTCATGATCTGAATTTGACTTTCCTACTTTAGAAAATGATGCTTGTTGTTTAGATCTGTCAGGGCACTTCATTGCATAGTAGCCATATTGATCACATCTAAAGCATTGTACTTGAGAGATGTCTTTCTTTTTAGAGGATCCCTTTCCATTGTAATTTCTCTTTCTTTTAAAAGATCCCTTCTTGTAGGAGTTTTTCTTATTCCTTTTATTAGACGATGTGTTGAGTACATGAATATCTTCATCTACATTTTTTTGCTTGTTTTCTTTTGAGGAGAGCCTTGTTTCTTCTTGGAGGCAATTAGTTCTTAGCCTTTCAAACTTAGGGAGTTTGGATCTTGCACTTATTCCTTGAATGAATGACTCACATGAGTTTGGTAGGCCTCCTAGTGCAATTAGATTTAATTCTTTGCTATCAATCTGATATCCAATTGTGGATAATTGATCTCTCAATTCAATAATCCTCATGAAGTATGCATTAATGGACTCTCCTTTGTTTATTTGAGCATTGTTGATTTTCCTTTTTAAAGCAAGATTCATGTAGGTGTTGTTGATCTTATAAGTTTTCTCAAGAGATTTGAACATATGGTATGCAGTTTCATGTTTTTCTAGGATGGGCACTATATGATCTCTAACTGCATCTACAAGGATTTTCATGGATTTTTCATTGTTTTCTACCCATTGAGTTTTCTCAGGTTCAGACTTAGGTTCCTCCAGATTTTCTCTCATGAGTGAGTCTAACTTATGTTCCTTAAGGATCATCATGATTCTAAACTTCCATGATGTGAAATTGTCTGCTCTAGCAAGGCGGTCATCAAATTTGATCACACTTGACATTATGAAGAATGCGAATTTTCTAGAGCAAACTGATATTAGATCTATTTGGGATTCACACAACATGGCTCTGATACCATGTAATTGTAAACAAATCTAATGGAAATTAATAGAGATTAAGGGTTCTATAAGTATTATCAGTTTCAGAAATCTACCAAAAGCTAAGACACAGATTTTTGACTTCCAGAAAGACAGATTTTTGACTTCTAGATTTAATGATAATCAATGTGCTGAATGCAGAACATTGTCTGATTTCTATGTTTGCATATCAAGGAAGGATTCGCCATATGTATGTGAGGAAACCCTACCTCTAAGAGACACGTCTCATGAGAGGACGTGTCTCCATGAGTGGAGACACGTCCACTCATGGGATGCATTCTTTAGAACGCGGGTTAACACATAGTTTAAAATGTTAGTATAACACATTTATACTAAACAACGAATGAGAATACAAACTTTGATTAGAATATAACATTAAATATGATTTGAATTTTATACTCGTATGATATGATTTTCTAGAAATTTCAAAAATAACAATAAGCTTCAATCAGGTATGAATGACGACGGTGCTTGCAGCAATCGTCTTCCAGATCTGACCGACGCTATCATTTATTAACAAAAAGGATATTAAATCATATCTTTATAAAGAGATAGAGAAATAGAGAGATAGAGGGAGACAAAGATATATTAGAAATAGAGTAATAAAGATAAAGAGAGATAAAAAGGGACAAAGAGTGAGGGATTGAGAGAAAGTGAGATTAATAAAGATAAAGGAATAGAGAAAGATAGAGTAGGAGAAAGAGAGATAGAGGTAAAGAGAGATAGAGAAAAGAGAGAGAGAGGGGGGTAGAGAGGGGGAGAGGGGGGAAATAGAAATAGAGAAAAGATAGAATATTTCTTATTATCCATTTCATGTCAACAATGAAAAGATAACACATGTTCATGAGGAGCAGCACTCATTACAACATGTCATTTTCTTAAAAATCTAATAATTTACCTTTCAAAATTCTTAGGTGTACCCATTACATAGTAAAGTAAAATTGCTAGTAGTATGTGAAAATCAAATCCATTCTATTTTTAAAACTTTAAATCAAGGGTCATGCCACTTGTGGTCCAAAAAGTGTTTCCTACATGATAGGGAAAATGTAAAATAAAAATTCAAAATATGAGGATTTATGCATATGAAGAGAAAGGGTATGACATAAAGGGTGCAAAAATAATTATGCATTGATGGATGACCTCAAATTTTCATTTAATCCACTTAAATTCATGAACCAACCAAATCCAATCAAATTGAACCAAATTAAACAAAAAATACCAACTGACAAAAAGATGAAATGACATATGAGTGAAAGAGTAAAGTGAAGTAGAGCTCACTCTTTCTTTCACATGACATAAATATAGTGATCTATCATTTTACCTTTACAATACAATAGAGATTTTGTGCCAAAGGTCAAAATTTGTTGGGTTTACTCATGATGTCATCTTCTCTTTGAAAAAATTACTTGGGTAATTTTGGCACACATTTAGTGAATTTCCAAGTATGGATCTAGAAAGTTTCCCTCTTCACAAATATTATATATAAAATTATTTTATTTTATATGTATGAGATTCAAACTCTTGGCCAATTTAAGCATAGAACATGACCTCTATCCATTTGTAGTTGTATGATTACTTTGGATAGAACATGGCTTGCATTAAAAATGTCCAGTTTAGGAGATTAGAATTTCTGGTCACTTTTGTTTTCAAAATTTTGAGTAAATTGCAAAGCATTACAATAATATTTTAGCTATACATATTGACGTGAATTTATTGTTTGTTTTTCCTCAAGGACAAGGGTTTCATGCAGGTAAATAAATATATGCAACCTTTTGTATGTGATTTTTTGACGTGATCCTTACTTATCAAACTAAAAATATAAGTGAAGGAAATCTACCATAGATGAGTGTCAAAACTCAAATTTCACCCTCCTTTATAACTTTCTTAATAACTTACTATATTATTCAAATAGTCAAATTACATAGAGATATAGTAGCTAAGTAAATTTTCAACAATGTTAAATTCCTAGTGTGTGCAGTGTTTTTACCCCATCTAAAATGAAATAAATAAACTTAAGAAAAAGGATAAAAAATAAAACAAAACATTCAAGATTGGGCTAAATATGAAAATCAAACTTCAAAATGAGGATAAAATCAATTTTACCCTGTTTGAGCTTGATGAGTTTGTTTTCCCCTTTTTCATGGCTTGATATATGTGCTCCTAGATCAATTTCGGCAGCATAATGACTTGATTCTGCTTGATTTTGGATGCAAAATGGCTATGGTGATTGAAGGCTTGCGAAACTGAGATGATGAATATGATCGATTGTGGTTGGAATGCTTGAGTGCTTGAGAATGCAAAAATCGCTAAGTGTTAACCATTTAGCAAGGGAGATAGGAATGGACGATGGAGATTGAAAGGGGGAGGAAGATCAAGGGTTGAGATCAAGAGTTGACCAAAGGAATTCAAAATTCCCTTTTAATGTGAATGGATGGGATAAAAGAAATTTAATATTCCTTGGGAAATAGAAAAGGAATTTAATATTCCTTGGGGGATGGGAGAGGAATTAAAAATTCCTCAAAAGGACCTTGGGAAGACAAAAAAGAATTAAAAATCCCTTGGGGGATGGGGAGAGTTGAACAAAGGGTAGGTTGTGATAGCTAATCAATGATTAGGTTGTGTAAGTAATGGATTAGGCAAATGATAAAGTGGGTAATGAGGATTAATGATCCACTTGCATATTATGGAGGATGTGACATCTCTCTAATCAAGGATTAGGAATGTTCACATCCTTAATCTAGGATTAAGCAAGGGGGATTAAGATTAGGAGTGGAGTATGGAAGATGAGACATGAGGGTATTAAATAAATAGATTATTTATTTAATTTTTTGGAGGAAAAGGATAAGGGGTAAAGTATTTAATTATTTAATTAAATACCTTAGGGATTTAGAGGACTTTAGGGGTATTAATTAAATAACGGGAATATTAATTAATTAATGTAGATAAGAGGATATTTAGATGGAAAAGGATAAATTTGACCAAACGTAAGTGGCCAAATTTAGGTGTCTACATTTTACCCCTCTTTGAGATGGTGTTA
Source organism: Sequoia sempervirens (assembly GCA_007258455.2). Lineage (NCBI taxonomy): Eukaryota > Viridiplantae > Streptophyta > Pinopsida > Cupressales > Cupressaceae > Sequoia > Sequoia sempervirens. The sequence continues at coordinate 452,653 of VDFB02153095.1, read as the reverse complement.
CGAGGTAACATCATTTCAAAGAAGATTAAAAGATAGCACCAGGAAGAAGATGGTTAGAATGTGAAAGATGACCCAGTCATTCAAATGAGTGACTAGGAAGAAAGATGATGGGAGTGAAGATGAAGATTAGGGATTGAGAATGCTCCCTCAAGAGGACATGCAAGTTCAAGAGAACACGGGTGTGCTCTCAAAATGGATGAAATGATGCAAGGGTAGATGGGGAAGATGATACAAAGTGATGGATAAGAGAGGATGATAAGCGATAGGAAATTGGGAAGAGAAGATGAGAAGAGAGAAAGAACAAATGGATTCAATAAAAATATGATGTTTCCCCAGTCAAGCTGCAAGCCAAGATTGATTGATTATGGATGGAGTGTTATCGATGAGGGAATGATATATACTAAAACAACACAAGGATTGGGAAGGATGCATCCTGATGATGATGGTAGGAGTGTTATTGATGAGGGAATTATATATCCTAGAACAACATAAGGATAGGGAAGGATACATCCCAATGATGATGATGAGAGTGTTGTTGATGAGGGAACAATACATCCCAAAACAACACAAAAGGATAGGGAAGGATATATATCCTAATGATGATGAGAGTGTTGTTGATGGGGGGAAGGATACATCCCAAAAAAACACAAAACTATAGGGAAGGATACATCCTGATGCTGATGATGAGAGTTTTGTTAATGAGGGAAGGATACATCCCAAACAACATAAAAGGATAGGGAAGGATACATCTCAATGATGATGATGAGAGTGTTGTTGATGAGGGAAGGATACATCCCAAACAACACAAAATGATAGGGAAGGATGCATCCCGATGATGATGACAATGATGATGATTGGATCAAGTCTTGTAGCAAAGCTCAGAACAAGACCAAGGATGTAATAAGATGATTTGTGCAAGATTGAATGGATTAGGATTGGATGGAGATGTAAGATTCTTGAAATGAATGAAGATGATAGAGGAACATATTCTTAGAATAAAAAATCTATATTATCCTAAGAAGATGGAAAAGTTGATGAAATGATAAGGATGTAGATAATGGAGGGAGGAAAATAGATAGGATAATTAGTGCCGATCATCAAAGCTTGCACCTCTTCGATAGTCTTATTGGAAATTCAGTGAGTGATGGACCAATTTGTGCCTCACTGAATACCTCCAAGATTTTTATAGAAATCCAACTCTTCTTTGGGGTTTGGAGAAAAGGATAGAAGGAAATGTAAATATAAAACATAAAAAATGGCAATGTGCCAATGCTTTTACAACATTTCAAACCCAATCATTCCTATGATTGATATAATTAGACATAGAACAACACAACCCTTCATTGTTGGAAAGAGAATGAACAACAAAGGCTAACAACAAGCATAATGCAAACTTTCAAATCTTTCCATAGGAAGTGTTCATTAAGGTTCGATCAAACATAAAGATTTCTAAGGGTAATAGAAAAACATTCAAAAATTGCATGAAATCTCCCTCCTAATACAACATAATATAATAAAAAAAACAACCTCAGAAAAATAGAGAAGTCCAATGACATAATCTAGTTTTCATGAGTTATTATTCTACTATACAAGCATACATCATAAAAATCAGCTACTTAAACTATTCAAATTCATCTTGCAAGACACATTGTTTCATCTAGAACGTAAACATTAAGAAAGGAAGCTTGATAAAGGCCATACATGCAGAGTCTCAACAATTTATTCTCAATAGTTCATGCTTTAAATATTAAATGAACTTTAAAACAGAGGTCCGATGCCAATCTGACAATAGTTTAAACCTTAAAAGATATAAAATTCTAGAGAAAATTAGTTTAGCAACTTTACTCTTGAAAATAGTTCTATATCCTAAGAAAACTAAAGAAAATTTTCCTTAGCAAAGGAAACTAAAACTTGGAATCCAACCCTTTCATTTGTCACTGCCTCTCCTTTATAGCTATAGAAAGAAGAAAACACTTCCACAACACAAAATTAATCACTGTCAGGTGTTGGCTTTTGATAGCACACGATCTTATCATAGACCATTGGTTAGGTCACAACAATCTTTTCCCATCAATTCTCAGCTGTTGCACTAATTTTTTTTAGATATTTAGAAAAGATAGAGGTTTGTAAACAATCAAATCCTAGAAACACAACCTAGCAAGAAGGTATAGTTGACCAATCACATCACCCAAAGGCACCAACTCAAAGCTTACATCCCAAAAACCAAGAAAAGAAAAAGGCCAACAAGCTCTAACAAACTCCGAAAATATATTGCTTCATAAGAAGCACAATCCACTCGTAGTGAAGAGATGACATGTCAAATAGGAAAAAAAAAATTGAGCTCATGAATATAGCTCCTTAAAAAATCTCCAATGACCCAACGCGTGTCCCGACTCTCTCCTAAAAGTACGGTGAAAAAAGAAAGCTGCATAGCCATCATGTGGCACATTGCACACCGTTTCGATAACTCTACTTGAGCATAGACACATCCAAAACTAAAAACATTATCAAAGACAAAAATAAAAATGATCAAAGAAAAAATACTTCATAATTCTAGTGACTCATATGGGGTCTTTGCTTGCAGAGGCACGAACCTAGGCCTTTGGTAATTCTTGGACTTTAAGGAAAGTGGAATGTTGCACCTCCCAATCTGCATCAATTGGTAGGACGATAGTACAGATATGCCTATATGCTTGCTCTAGCTCAAAAAACTCTTTAAAAGAGATAAATCCTCATCTGGAATAAACCACTCCAAGGTGATAATAGAGTCGAGAAAGAGGATAAATCTCACGCTCAATATCATCAGCCATGGGCATTGTACTTGAACATGGGAGTTCCACAGAGGTCTGTATCTTGTGTCGGATTGCATCAATGACCTACTCAACTATCAGCACATCTTCATTTGGTGAAAGAAGAGGAGGTAGCTCATAGTTAACCAAGATGTTGAAGTCCTTCTTGATCTTGATGACGTGCTTGTTCGACGTCATCTGAAACTCTTTACATTTTTCCACAACCTTGTGATAGTTAATGATCTCATTAGCTTTGACAAAGGTGACCCACCGATCAAGAATCCCTGCACTTTTTAGGGACTTATCAATGGCTACGTATAACTTGGAAATGATTATTTGTGATTCCACCACTTGGGGTGAGAATTTTTGCATAAAGTGATCAACCATCGGCCAACCTTAGCATTCAATTCCTGAACATCTCTTAAGAATTGTAAAGTGGGTTCAAGAACAGTAACACCAACTGTGATCCACTCCCAATGCATGGATACCAGCTTCTTCATTATCAGGAGGGTTTCAGAGCCTCATGTAGCAGCTAGCTCTTGGTTAAACTAAGCCTCTCTTGCTCTTGCACTTTCCTCCATATGACTTCTTTCCCTGAGGGAATTTGTCAATTTTGAGTTCAACCTTCCAATCTCTTGTTTTGATTCTTCTTCTTTCACTTGGGCCTTCTGAAGATTGTCAAAAGTTCAAGATCAGACATCATTCAACTCTCTTTTCATATTTCCTAAGTGCACTGATGATCTATATTCATTTGGCACTTAGTAACCAACTCACCTTTCAAACTTTCAATTTCAGCACGAAGTTGAACTTGTTTACTTTGAGCTTCTACAAGTAGCTTAGATGTTTCCCCTTGATGGCCTTGACCTTTCCTTACATGGGTCATTTCAGATTCTCTGACTCGGATCTCATTCTATAGTATGCTCACTATTTCCTTTACATTTTCCAACTTTTCTCCGCACTTCAATTTCCTATCTAGCATCTCGTAGTCAACATATACTACCTTCTAAGTGGCCTTAGCTAGGTCCACTTTGTCGTGTGGGCGAGTTTTGTTCAAGTCCACACCCATGGCATGAATGTCGTAAGCCTCCATCTGCATTTTCTCTTCAAGCTTGGAAATGAGCGGCTTCATGGTAGTGATTAGCAAAGAGTTCTTCTCTTCATTGAAGCAAGCTTCAATCTTCTTGGTAGCGGGCATCTTCGCATTTTTTAACAATATTTTTTGCTTTTTTGCCTATCGGGCCTACTTGGTAGCATCAAAATGACCTTGAAGAGTCTGAGGGACATCGATGCTCTATGTTGCAAAGGAAGCACCAAGAGGCAATCCAAAAAGGGTGACAGAAGAGGAAACTTTGGATGTATCAGCATGAGGGGATGCAAAAGGTAGCATTATCATGGAAAAAGGTGGGATACCAAATTGAGTAGGAGAGAAACTTGTTGCGGTGAATAGAGAAATAATCTAATGGAGATATGCCTTCCTGATAGTAGATGGGTCGGGAGTGATGGGTAAAGTGGGGGTTTTAGTCGTTTCAATGCGAGCCCTCGACAGGGCAATTAAAGAATCAATATCGAATGTAATGGATGATACTCCTTCGATGTGTAGGGTAGCTTTGGAAGAGTCATTGAAAATGGTGAGGGGTGCATTCAAGATTATCAGCTTAGGGTCCAAGGATAGAGGATTCCTTTCCATTAGAGGAGGTAGGGGATTAACCAAAGATGCAGAAACATGAAGAAGAGGGGGAGTGAAACTTACCTAAGCTACAGTAGTTGGGACATTTTGTAGGACAGACTTTGTTTCTTCTTGTGAAGCTAGTACATTAGGGGCACCTAGATCTTGTGTCTATCTTCTCTTTACATTCTCGAAACTAGTACATCCTAATCCTTTGGTAGCTAATCCTTCCAAAACTTGGCCTTCAATGATCCCAGCGGACCCTCTCGGAGATTGTTGGGTTTGTTTCCCTTTGCTTCGGGCACTGGGGGAGGACAAAGCTTGTGAATCTTTTCACCTCGAGTCTCTCTGAACTGTCAGATTCCTAAAGCTAAGAAGCCTAACGTGGAACTTGTTTGTCATCAATTTTGTGGCTCATCTTTGGATTGTTGTTGTTGGAATCAACCTCTTTATTGTATGTCATCAAATTCATCATCATGTGGCTAAAAGTTACCGAATGAGACTCCTAGGCACCTCATCTCCTATTGGAATCTCCAGAAGCCTACCTTTTTCCTTTCTAACCATTCCCTCCACTTTAGCTATGTGTTGAGGGGTTTTCCCATCAGGAGGTTCCTCTAATACTCTACTTGCAGTTCATAGAAATTTAGCCATTTTGGTCGCTAGAATGGTATTTGAGCCAAATCAATGTACACCTTCACGCTTTCTCAAGTCAAATTCCTCCTTCTGTTAAAATATTCCTAAATCTCATGTTTCAAACTATAAACCTTCTCTGGGTTATAGTCTCACTTATCACAAATGAGGACCAAGCCTAAATCTGCAAGTAAATTCATGATTTTTCCCCCAACCTTCTGCTTATTCAGCATTACCTGACTTTTAGCAATTAAGAGGGGAAGCGAATATATCTTCATTTTTTTTCTTTCGGTGCCATAGATCTTGTCCACAACTGTTACCTAAAGACATTCCTCCAGTGCGGAAATTTTGTCTGTTACAAATCTAGGGAGTCAGAAAGGCTCCTTGAGAAAGCCATGAAATCTGATAAATGTGAAATCCTCACCTAGGAAATAATCCAATAGGGTTGGTGGATCTTCCATCCATTGTATGACCTCTTGAGAGAAATGGCCAATAGGGTGAGGCAACAAATCTTGAAGCACTCACCATAGAAATTGATCTAAAAACCAATAATAAACCCATGTTCTTGAAAGCACATGGGTCCACACAGAAACTGGTAGGAGACAACCCCTTTCATCTAGCCTAGACACTGGTATATTCCTCTCCAACCACTCAAAATTCTGATTCAAAATTAAATGAGCCAAGATAGAGAAATACCTAAATTTAGACTTAGTACTGTAATTCTTCAACTATTCTAGCATGTTTCCAACTATCACCTCACCAAAATCATAGTACTTCTAGATCCTTTCCCTTTTGAGTGCATAAGGTAGGAAAAATTGAAAAGGATTGACCTAATCATCATTATCAAGGTTGAAATCCCAAGCCAACATTGAGAATACAAACTGTGTGTCCTTGAATTTCTTGCATTAAAGAGGAAAGAGAAGATGACCTCTCTCTGGCCTTCCCTTTGCCTCGTTCTCATAAAAAATTGTTTGTCTAACCATTTCTTCCTCGAAGGTGTCCATCCCCTCTTCATCAAAAAATTTAGTAGCCCAAGTCATAGGGATACACAACATATCCTATATGGATTTAGAAAAAATGGTAACCTAGATCCTGCTGCCCTAAATGGCTTATGTGCTTTTATTGCATCTTTTGGCACATCCATCAACCAACTTTGGGCATGGATGTATGAAAGGAAGTATAAACTATGGAAGACCACAATTCTAGAGTCAAAATGCAAAACCCTTTGATGGTTTATGCTCCAACATTCTTTGAAATGTGCCTTCCCTAAAACTTTAAGGGTTAACTGACAACTTAGGGTCAAAAAAATTGTCAACAATATCTTGCACCACCTTCTTTGGGATGCGTTTATCAGGTAGTACCTTCTTGTATAATTCAAATGGTTGTTCCTCGACTATTGGGGCATTGGTGAATGAGTTCTGCCTAAAAATATTGGTATAACCAAGCCTTTTACTCGAAACTACAACTTTTCTACCAGAGGTTCATGCTTCTACCATGGTTGTATGAGAAATTTGTAGAGATTTTCCTTAATGACAATGGCCACTTGCCTTTCCTTCTTTGGAGAAATCTACTTTTGAGTGTAGTTAATTCCCTTGCTTGTACATGTAGTTAAGGCTATGTCATTACCGTTGGTCCATTAAATGCTACCACCAAGGTGATACATGTGGATTTGAGATTTGTATCCCTTAGGAATGTCGAAAATGCTACGAGAATAGAATGAGTACATTCTCCCTACTGCCTTTTTAACAAATAAACTCATTGCATTGAAAAGCATGTTTTTCGCTATGTGAAATGTGCTGAAGTGATACAAGGTACCCTTGAAAAGACATGACCATTAATTTTTTAGAGCTTAGCACATTAATCCATGTCTTTTCTCATTAGTAAGCTAGCTAGTGGTAATGATGGAAAAGGACACATGTCAACAATCAACATACAAGAGCATTTACTCCCAATGCCCAAATTTATTTCTCAAGACATTCTGTTAGATTCTCCATATGATTTATCTACCCTTCTCCATTTTTCCTTGATATTTTCCCGTTGTCGTCTGGCCAAAAATACACCTTCCATTGGTTGAGTTTTTTTGCTCATCTTTCTATATATAGCTATGCCACCTTATGTAATATTCATTTGAAAATACAGCTTCTTAAGTTTAGCAAACTTTCTACTTTTTTCCATTTATCCATAGTTTGTTGCTCTATCAAAATGTCTATTGGCTTAGGTACTCCTATTTGCCTCATGCCACGGAGGCCGTAATACTACGAGAGAGGTCACTAGTGACCAAATTAAGTGTCTGGTGAAGAAATGCAACTGCCTTGCCATAGTTACTTTCAAGTGGGTAGTTGGCCAGGACTTCATCGATGATGAAAACCACATCCAGAGAAACTGCAATGTCCTCTCCCACCTTGTGGCCTTGTTTCTAGACCTGAATGTGGCCAAGCCTATGATAATCAAATTGTGCCACCAAATGTTTGACACTTTGTTGAAGGAAGGGCTTGGTGAGATAGTGCAAGTGGCCATCCTCGACATTGGTATCCTAAGCACCATGGATCTCCATAGGAACGTGGACTTGGAATAGATGTACCTTGGTTAACCTTCCTTTTTGACTTCTGAACTATGGACCTTAAGATGCATCATTGCTCTTCTCAACCAGCGGCCACCTATCTATTGCAAGAGTATGGCATGGAGTGCATTCTAGGACTCGCCTAGAGGAAGCACTTCGACTTTTTGGTGTAGAGTCGTGGTGAATAGGCCTTGGTTCTGCATTGTGTGTAGCCCGTGTGTGTTGTGTGTTCAACCCTTTTTTGCACCCAATTATATAAGAAGAAGAAGAAGAAGAAGAAGATCTCGATAATGAGCCCTTTTTGCTTCATCGATAGTGGCTAGAGGCTTTTCTTTACTATTTTTTACACGTTGCCTCCCTTTTGCTTCTTTTTGCTTTACTACTCTTTTTGGGTTTTCTTGAGAGAGCCTCATGTTTAAATCTAAGCCTCGGGCCTTGCATTATATTGTAATTTTTTTGATGAATATAATATAATACAACTTTTTCGTTTCTTCAGTGTTATTCTTGAATGGCTTATTCTAAAAATTTGAATGTATTTACAAAAAATTATACATATGGTACATAACTGTTAATTTTTTTTAAAGAACTACATATTTTAATGGAATAACTTCACATAAATACCATTCATCGGTGTATATAAAATGTTGGCTTCCATATCTTCAAGCTCATACACATTCTTCTCCTTGCACGTGCTAATTTAGAAGGGTCCCTTCCATAGCACTTCAAATTTTGTGTTGCCCTGGTTTGGCAATACGTTCATCATACTTTAGCACTAAGCTCCCCTCTTTGAATTCTGGGTTAGAAGTATTATTGTCGAACCACCACTTTACTGTTTGTTGACAGTTGATCATGGCTTTGTAAGCTTTTTCTCTATCTTCTTCTAGCTTGAGGAGTTTCACTAGTCGTACTTCCATTCTAGTACTTTCTTCAATTTCTAGGGCTTTTAGTAGTTGTAAGGTAGGAATCTCTATTGAAATGGGTAACACTACCTCTTTTCTATACACCAATTCATAAGGGGAAGTCTTTATAATTTTCCTGGGAGTAATTCAGTCCACCCACAAAGCAACTTGTTAATGGTGTTTTCATGCACTTCTCAACACAGGCAGTGTGTAGGTGCACTACCTCTCTTGAAAGACAATCTCCCACAATCGGATTGCAGAACACTATCCCAAGGTCTCTCAGATGTCAGGTCATGACAGTGCTTAGATACCTCAGTAGTTTGATGTGATTTGCTGGAATCACAAGGCGGTCTTACAGAAAATACAAAGTGTGGATATAAAGTATGAAGTTGGATCTTTGAAAAGGAGCCCTTAGGATGAAGACAGTTATATGTGGACTGTAGGCTCAAACATCAATCTTAGACTCCATTTAGTTGTTGGATTTGGCTTTACAATGTGCAATGAACCTTGGTATTGTTCAGTTTCTAAAAAAAGGGGAAAAGAGCGAAGGGGAAGAAAAGTTCCTAAGTCTGAAGCTTGCAATGAATAGTGACAATGGAGTTCCTGCAATGGACAATTCCTTAAAACAATATCCCACTTAACCAGGGATTTCACAGTATCATGTAAATTGTGCTATCTTATAAGAGCTACAGATATTTCATCCTTCATCCACCACATACATGCATGAATTAAAGATAAATGTTTGGGACAGCTTCAAATCAAGTCCAGGCTAACTTTGCACAGCTATCTAACTTCAGCAAATAGCAAAAAGTATGGACTAAGGGATCATCAACAAAACAGAAATTTTCACAATCACCCAACAACATTCCTAAGATTTATCCAAATAAAATGAACAGCTAACTAAACAGCAAAGAGATCTAAGTCAAGCATCTAATTATTGGAGAAATGAATCAAATAACATGAGATAAATCAAGGAAATACACCAAGTTAATGATATTTCTTATAAATTTATGCAGCATGCCTTTACAACAACTCAACTCTCACTTTTGCAAATGAGGGGAGTGCTCTATTTATAGTTTTCCAAAAGTTAAATGAATGGCCAAGATTCATTACAATTGTGTGGCCAAGATTCATTACAAAATAGGGTTTCACCTACCCCCAAATAGATTTACAATTTAAAAAAAAATTCTGTCTCTTCCCTATTTCGTCATCTAGTGGATGGCACTATTGCTCTTTCATCCTGTAGCTAATTGTTATTTTCTTGGCTGTAGCTACTCCTTAGGAAGATCTTCTTCCTTGGCTAGGTTGTCCTCTTGCTCCTCGGAGGCTGCGTGCTCTATGTGCTTGAGGATGATGGCCTGGAGCTTGTCTATCTCGAGGATCTCACATCTTAATGCCTAGTAGCTCCATTCTTTAGCATTCTCTTCCAGCCGCTTCCAATCCTCGTCATATTTTGAGCCTTGATCTCTGAACAACTCTGATCGATCGAAGGCACGGGCAGCAAAGCTGATGTGGTGGCGGCAATATCCTCTGCGGCACTGGGCTCGCTCTTGAGTGCCTCATATGTTAGGATCACTCCTTGTTACTTCAGTTGCGCCAGCTGCCCATCGACCCACTCCTTGGTACGAGTTATGATTGGCTGGGTGATAGTATCTAGGTCATCGACCTCTTGCTCGTCCCAGTCTATGGAGGGGATTGTCAGGTTGGCAACCGCAGGGTACCTCGGGTGCATTATCGTGGACTCGTCCTCCTCGAGCTAGTCCGGTACTTGGAACGGTTGCACTCTTCTTAAGAACTATACGGTCATGCGCATGTAGTGCCTTGGGCGAACCTCCTTGTCGTCTTTGCAATCTTCCTAGAAGTCTTCAATGTGCTATTTGTGGGCATATGTCGGCCCCAATTCCTTCCTCACATGGCCATGTAGATCCATCCATGGGCGCGCGGTGTACCAGTCAAAGTCATATTCTTTAAGCTCCTTCTCAGAATTGCTGGCACATTGCGAAGTCTATAGTCGATATAGGCCCTAGCTGAGGGTCATGGGATAGGGGATCCCTGCTACGTGTTTGTTGTTGAAGACGGCCTGAATATGCTGGAGCTACCGGGAAAGCTCTAGGAGGATGATCCTGTCATTGTGGTACTGCAGCAGTCTATTTCGCCATTCCATGAATCCCTGGGCCCGAATGTAGGTGAACTTTGGGAACTCAATAAATAGGAAGGCATAGTCCTTTAGGAGTGCCCTGGCACTGTGGGAGACCCTCCTCTCGAAGTCTCTGGCAATTAACCTGATGATGTGGCCAATGAAGGTGTCATTGACCAGGCAGTACTCCTTCTTGAAGTTGCGGTATTGGAGCTTAGGGTACTTGTCAAATGGCTTGAGCCCTCGCCTGTGTCCCTGATCTGGTGCCACAAATAACCCACCGTACTGTCTTTGACCCGCCAACGAGTACACTAGGTAAGAGGTCATGTAAAACTTGGAGGTCTTCTTGATGTTGACAAACTGCTCATGGAAGCAGTTGCTGATGATGCCTACCCAGTCGAATGAGGTCTTGGTGTTAACGTCCTCATTCCCTCGCAGGATCTGCTCAATGTAATATGCCATCCACTTTTGGAAGTAGGCAGCTACCAGGAGACCCATGACCCTGCTCAGCATAGTTACTAGGTTGTGATAGTCTTCGTGGAAGTCACTGCGGAAGAGTTCATGGGGAGCCTTCGCAGCGCTGCCCCATTTCTCCTTAAGCCAGTAGAGGTTGATTGATTTCTTACACCCTAACGGATTGGCATCCCACGCCGCCTGGCACTGCTCTAACGTGGGGACCTCCATATGTGGGAATGTAGGAATGTGAAATGTTTTCATGATTCCCTCGAGCGACATGTCGGTGAGGATGTTCCCCTCCTTGTCCACGATTGTTCTGGTGTCCGCTTGGTAGGCTTCTCGGCAAGCCATTACTAGTTCAGGTGCTATGAGAGAGGGAGGAAAATCGGCAGCCTTGGCAATTCCACTCTGCCTTATTAGTCTGGCGTTCTTTGTTGTAGGGTTGACCTTGACCCTCTGAGTGAACTCATCTATGTCCACCTGACCAATGTTTGTATCTGAGATCTCCTTCCAGTCTGTTGAGACCTTCGACTGGAGCGGCTCACCCTGGAACTGAAACTTCATCTAATCTTTATCTTCTTTTCCCCGGGCGGCCCTTCCAGATTTCTTGCCCTTATCCTTTTCGGCGGAGGCCCCTGAAGTTCTTGCAGCCGATTCCATATATCCTGCAAGCAAGGGAAAATTTAGCGCAACAAAACATCAAAAGCATTCATGTTAGTCCATATTTTGAGCATAGCATCTAAATAATCAATCAGGTATATCATAAATTTCATTCTTAGACATTATCGACCTTCGATTCAGGGCATTCGGACAATCCGGGCCCGGAGGGCTGGACTTCCCTGACAGGAATGCTGTCTCAAAGGGAAAATGCAACCGAAAGGTCCTGGAGACCCCTCCTGGCCAAATTTTAGCGCTTTGAGAGACTCATGATAGAGAAGAGCACAATTTAAGATGTGGGTCGAAGTCAAGTTCTCGATTTGAGCTCGTTTGGGCTGATTAAAGGGGCACCGGAGCTTTCAGGCCGGGAGGCTGTCGAAGAACGGCTGCTGGCAATGGCAGATAGACAATGGAAATCCGGTGGCGAAAGTTTGAGGACTGGGACCTGGAGTGCCAAAAGGCGGCTGTCGAGTGTGCTGCTTAGGTTTGGCGGTCATTTAGCCAGGCGGGGCCCGGCGGCCAGGGCACCGGGACGCGTCGGCCGCTGGGAGATTTTCACCGATTTCAGGCGACGACGGCGGCGAGCGGGAGCCCGGGACCCGAGGGGCAGGAGGCCGGTAGGGGTCCACTGTGGAGGATGGCAAACTCATCATGGAGTTTCGGGGACGGAACTCCGGAAGGCCGGCCCCGGAAGGCCCCACAGCAGTGAATGGTTAGGCGCAGTTAGACGACAAATGGAGGCTCGGGGCCCGGTGCCCGGGCGGACGGGGCGAAACTGCCGACAGCAGGGGATGCACCGACTTCCATGGACGGAAGTCTGACACCCGGGGCCCGACAAGAAGGATGGAAGAACTTCATATCACCAAAGACTACAGGCGAGAGCAAGGACGAAGCCCAGGGGACGGGAAGCTGGGGAACGAATTCCGTTGAGGTCACTAAAACATCCGTGGAACTCGGGGGACAGAGTTCTGGGGTCTGGAAGCCGATGGCACAAATGGACACACACCAGATTTTCAAATTCAAAGGGCGAGGAAGACACCAGGGCCCGGAAGCCGGGAGGCGTGGTTTGACTGGACGTTTAAGTGCGGCGAAACACACGCGGAAGTCTGAGAGGGGAAACCCAGACACCCGGGACCAGCGAGAGGGATTGCCGTAGGCAACAGCGGGTTCCGGACCCAGGGAGGAATTTTTCCCCTGCGCGAAGAACTGCCGCGCGGGAGAAGACTTCCGAATCGGCGGCTAGGTTAATTCTACTAGTTTGGCTGATTTTCAAAATGTGGGTTATGGGCACAATTTGGTTTTCTTCCGTTTACTTCAACCTATCCAATTATTCAATTCGTTTAAACTCCCCAAAATCACGAAAAAGACAGGAGGGAAAACGGGGATGGCCTACCTCAAAAGTGCGCAGCGGGGTGATGTGGGATCCACCGGGGGTCGACGGAGTGAAGATGATGGCTACGGTCATGACGCTATCGATCGCGATGGGCTCCAGATGATCACTGCTCCAACTTGCTACAATTTGGATTGTGAAAATGACATTGGCAGACCGAGCATTATATACCCCAACCACCATTAATGCGCGCATTAATTGCCCGTACAACCGTGCCAAAAGTTGGTGAGATTTCAAATTTAGGTCAGCGGCGGCGGCGGGAGCTCTGGGATCCGGCGGCCGGAAAGACGTAGTGTGGCGGCCGCCGTGTGATTTTCGCGTTATCGGGCGATGGCGGTGGAGAGCAGTTTGGGCTCCGGATCATGGGAAGCTGGCAGGAATCTGCCATCGAGGACGACCTAACTGTCGCGGAGTTCCAGGAATGAAACTCCAGTCAGTCGGGCCTGGAAACTCACAGCGGGCGGTCAAAACAAACCACTGGCAGAAAAAGCCAAGGCGGGGCCCTAGGAGCGGGAGGCTGCCAAAGGCTCGGCGCCGTAGACGGTGGTCCTAGGACGAAAGTCCGGAAGCGGACTTCCGGGGACCGGAGCCCGAAGGGGCAGGCGCCACCCCAAAAATTTACAACGGATTTCATGCAGAGGGCGACGGGGCGGACCCCGAAGGGCGGGCAGACGTCTGACGGATGCCGCAGGGGACGGCGAAGGCGAAGGGGAAGCCCGAACAGAGAACTTCGGACGCCCAGGCCCGAAGGGGCCCAGGGCCGTTTAGGGCCAAAATGCCAAAGCGAATCCTCGAGGCCCTGAAAGGTAGAAGGAAACCCAAAAGCGGAGGCATGATCAATCTATGATGAAGCATTGGAACAACATCGACCATGCGAAAGATCAAAAAAAAAGGGGCACACAAAATGAGGCAGCCCCAAAAGACCCGACGAGGTGAAAGAAAAGAGGGTCCCCATTCCGAACGGGGCCTGTGTGCTAAGGGCACAACAAATGGCGACTCCGCTGAAAAATGCTTTGGAGCGTTCTAGGGATAAATATTCATTCAGGACCCAGAATCTCTGGTTTCGCAGACCAGGAGCGGCTTCCAAAGATGAATCCGGGAGAACGAGATCCTTAATTGGGTCAGCTTACAGGGCATCTCAGAAGTGTGTGTGAAGTGAGTTCATTCCTTTCTTTGGGATAGTAACTAGGGTTACTAATTCAACCGAGTGAGCTACATAAATTATCTAACACTAAAAGTAACCTGGACATTGGCCCGTTGCCAGTCAGGCGTCCATAGCCCCGACGGAGTTGTCTCTACAATCCCATGGATATTTCTCTACTGCCGACCGGGCATCCATAGCCCTGGTAGAGTTATCTGAACACCCACACGGTCATTTATTTTCATTTTTAGAATTCCCCCTTCTTCTTTTTTGGATTGATTTTTCACTTCTCTTTTACTATTTAGTTCGACCAGGTAAGCATTGAAGCCTACAATGGGTTTGAGACTACAGTGGTCACTGGAGTAGACTTAATATTTTTCACTCACTTGGGTGTCATAATAACTATAGTACGGTCCTTCAGAAATTATTATTATATACTTTGTGCGAGATCTGAGATGTGGGTAAGAAGATCCAATTAAGGGTCAAGTTCTGAGCAGAGTTCAAAACAAGGAAATCATTCGCGGATAGCTTTCAAAGATCGTTAATATAGAGTGAATGTTTAGCCAAAGAACACAAAGAACGGATAGCAAAATGAACCGCTTGTTAAGCAAGCACGACCACCGCAAAGGAGCAGGAAACATCATTCGAAACAAAACTGTCGGGAGGGGAAAACAAAAAGCGATGCAAACAAAACACAAACAAGCAAGAAAATGACTACTCTAACCTATGTACAGGTATTTACAACGAAGATCTCAAAGGAGCTCAAGCCTGGAAGTAATGCTTCAGGTGTTGCCCGTTGACTGGCAACGAGACATTCTCACCAGTTAAGGTCTTTAGGCGAAAGGAATTATCTCCCAAAATCTCAGCTATCTGAAAGGGGCCAAGCCAAAGCTTGTTGAATTTGTTGTGTCCCCCTTTCTTCTCATGGGCCTTGTCCCAATATAGGACCAGATCTGCAATTCTAAAGGTCTTGATTTTGGCTCGGCGGTTGAACCATCTCTTAACTACGCCCTGATATTTAGCAAAATTTTCTATTGTGCAGTTTCGGACTTCCTCTAAATGTAAGAGCTCAGCCAACCAAACTTCCCTACGATCTCCTCCCTCATAAAAATCATTGATGAACCGAAGAGTAGGAATCTTCAGGTGAATGGGGAATATAGGTTCCAGGCCATAGACAAGGTGGAATGGAGAATCACCAAGGGCAGCCTTGTAGCAGGTGCGATCAGCCCAAAGGGTAAAACGGAGCTGGGTATGCCAGTCCTTGGGATTCCTATCTAGCAGCTTCTTGATCATAGTAATCAGATTTTTGTTCGTGGACTCGGCAAGGCCATTGCCTTGAGGGTAGTAATTGGACGAGAATTTGAGGGCAATCCCATAGTCAAACGCCCAACTAGCAAACTTTAATGAAGCAAATGCAAGTCCATTATCACATACTAAAGCATACAGAAAACTGAAATGATTTAAAATGAAACTTTCTAAGAAATCGGTAACTACTTCAGTGGTGCATTACTTACATACTATTGCTTTTGTCCATCTAGTACAATAATCAGTAGCGGTAAGAATGTACCTATGTCCCGCAGATGATGGAGGGCTTACCGGACCGATGAAGTCGAGACCCCATTGCACAAAAGGCCTTACCTCCAGCATAGGCTGCAGTGGGACAACATCATTCCTCTCCCTGGTGGTAGCGGTCTGGCACGTATGAAATGAACGAACATTGCCATGGGAATCCTTGAAGACAGTTGGCCAATAATACCCTACTCTCAGTATTTGATGTGCTGTAGAAGAACCAGAACCGTGGCCCGTGCCAAATTTATTATGAAATTCTTTCAAGACGCGTTTTGCTTCTTCCTTGCCAAGGCATCTCAGATAAATGCCTTCATAGTTCTTCTTGTAGAGAATGGAACCCTGTAACATGTAGCCATTACTTTTCAATCTTAGAGCCCACTTTTGGACTCCTTGTAGGTGCGGCGGACATTTATGATTCAGTAGATAGTAAATGACATCTTGGTACCATTCCCTTGGGGAAACATCTTCAAGCTGGTACTGATGTACCGTGAGTTCAGGTCCAGCCTCTACTGCTGTTTCGGCAATTGTACGGGTGAGTGCCTGCCCTCTCACCAATTTCATTGGTTGGATTTCCATATCATACTCTTGTAGTAGGGTGAACCACTTAGCCCTTCGTTCACCCAATTTATTTTGCATGAGCAACGTCTTTACTGTTGGGTCAGGGACAATGGCGAACACCTTGTTGCGTAAAATGTAGTGCCTAAATTTCTTCACCCCCCTGACAAGAGCGTACGCCTGCTTTTCAATGTTGTGGTAACGCAATTCAACATCTTTGAGGGGGGCACTCATGAAGGTGATCAGATGCTCGTTTCTTTTGTCGTCCTTCTAGGTCAACATGCTAGCACAAGAATGTTCTGAAGCAAATGAGTAAATTTAAAATGGCTTCAGATAATTTGGGCTAACTAACACAGGGGCCTCAGCAATAGCCCGTTTGATTTCCTTGAAGGATTGCTTGGCATCTAGCATCCATTCGACTTTGGCGTCTTGTTTGAGCATGGCATTGAGAGGTTTGACAATTTCTGTGAAACTTGTGATGAATTTCTGGACAAAAGTGATCTTTCCGAAGAAAGATTTTAATTCCTTCTTGCTGCCCGGAGGTTGGATTTTAAGTAAGGACTCAATGCGCTTAGGATCAATGGAGATTCCTTGTTCTGAAATGATATGTCTGAGTAGCCTGCCTTCAGTCACTCTGAAAATGCACTTCTTGGGGTTGAGAGAAACCCTGAATTCTCTGCATCTTTGAAATACCTTACATAAGTTGGAGATGTGATCGCCCCGCCTTTTAGAAAATACGATCAAATAATCCATGTAGATGATTATGCACTTGCCAATTAGGTCCTTGAAGGCGATATCCATGGCACGTTGGAAGGTGGCACTAGCGTTGATGAGCCCAAATGACATTCTTCTGTATGCAAACGTCCCCCACTTAGTGGTGAACGCTGTCTTGTGATGATCCTCATATTGCACCATTACCTGATTATACCCGAAGTATCCATCGAGGAACAACATCATCTCGGAGCCGTTGACGATTTGCAGCACCTCATCCAGCGAAGGTACTAGATAGTTGTCTTTCTCTGAGGCGCGATTTAGGTTGCAGAAATCTACGCACAGTCTAATTTCTCCATTCTTTTTCCTGACCAGGACCAAGTTGGCCACCCAAGTGGAATGCCTAATGGAAAAAATGATTCTAGCTGAGAGCAATTTTTGCACCTCCTTATAAATAATGGGCTCTAGCAAGGCATTGATGGGGCACTGCCGTTGGCGGAAGGGCCTCACTTTGGTCTTGAGAGGGATGGTGTGCGTGATGATAGAGGTGTCGTACGTTTTTAAATCTTGGTAGCTCCATGCCACCACATCATGGTATCTTCGTAACGCATCCATGATTCCCTTCTTTTCCTCATGCGTGCACACCTTTTCGATAAAAACATTCCTGGTATCTTCGGCTGTCCCAAGGTTATGAGCGTTGCACTGGTTACTTATGGCCTCCTTTTTCGTTTGTTGATCCTGATCTCTGATCTAATCCAAGTCGAATATGTGCTCCAGCTGAACCATACCTCTGGGGATTGTGTTGGTCTTGAGGTTAATAACCCCCTCTATGTCCAATTCAGCCTCCTGTGGATCAGCTTCGTCAATTATTTGAGCTATGAAGACGTCATAACTCATGATGAACTGAAGTATGTGTTTGTCGTCATTGAAGACTTGCATGTGGGTGACATTATCCGGGACTAATGGCGTGGATGTCAACTCAACAGTGAATTTTTTGAGTCCAGACAAAGAGAGGGGTTGTAGAGTGCTGGCTGCTTGAGCCAAGGCATCAGCTGTGCGATTTTGAGCATGGGGAATCAATTGTATGTTGAATGCATCTAAGCCCTCTAGGAGATCCCAAACCCTGTGCCTGTAATTTGTGAGCCTCCGATCATGATAGGAGTACAATTTCTTGACCTACTTAACTACAAGTGCGGAATCTCTGAAGACTTGCAGCACTTTCACATTTTTCTTCAAATCCATAAGAAGGCCAAGGACTAAGGCCTCATATTCTGCTACGTTATTGGTGCAATAAAACTGCAATCGGTGGGCAGCGAGAAATGTCTTACCCGTTGGACTGATGAGTTCGATCCCCGCTCTAGCTCCTTGCCTTGACTTCGATCCATCAAATCAGAGTGTCCAGCACATGGAGGATTCCTTGTCTTCGGGTCTGATTGAGCTCTTGTTCTCTTTCGGCTGGACGAAAGGCCTTGTGATCTTAGGGGGGCTTTCTGGTTCAGGGCAATGATCAACAGGCGGCTCGGCTGGTGTCTCCTTTGGCGTTTCTATTTAGGGGGCAGCCGATTTTCTAACACTCGCCACGGCTGCTTGACATAAGCAACAGTCAAACTTGGAGTGAGCAGCGTTATGAACCCTGCACTAGTTTGGCAATAAGAGATCCTGGAAATCCATTCGGGCTCCTAGACTGAGCTGATCCCTTGCACACTTTTCCATGAATTCCTAGAAGTCATTGAGTAATCCCCAGTCGTCCTCCTTATCTGGCTCATCATCAGCTTCTACCAACATTTCTGTATCTATGGGCATTCGTGTAGAACCGGTCGAAGGACTACACAACACCAGCAATACTTCATCTGCACGTTCTTCCTGAAGCTCAAGCTCATTTTGGTAAGAAAAAGGGCAATAGTTCCCTAAGTCAGTCTTAGCGAACAACACCTTGCTGAGATTATTGTATTCCGTGATCATATACTTCATACGGGGTTCACGGTCGATACAGATCTGATTTGGTAGCCCCTTCCATGGAAGCCACATGTGGGAAAGGTCGGTGGCAGTGTGTCCATTTAGCGCCTTAGTGAACTCCCTGCCCAAATTGATTCTGTAAGCATCAAGAATGTCTGCCACTTGGATATCGATGACCTGTTGTATCCGAGGGTCTACGGCAACCTGCATGGGGATGCAGTTTATTTCGCCCATGATGTTGATCTCTAATTTGTCTAGCTGGGTCACCTTTCTCTTTGACGGCGTGGGAGTGATGCCAAGAGCTTTGTAGACAGCCAAAGGCATGACGTTGGTAGACGCTCCTGAATCGAGCAAGCAGTTGTGCAGATTTTTTCCAAAGATCCTGATGGTGGTCAGGAAAGGAGGAGTTTCTAGTCTCCCTTGAAGGATGCCCACTTGTGTGTCCATTTGAGTTATTTGACCTTTATCCCGTTCATTATCCACATCCCTGGTCTTCTTAAACAACTGGTCCTTAGAAAGTTGTCTATTAGCCCTTTCTGGCTCCTTTTCATCTTGTCTATTTGCTGACCGATTTACGGGGGCATCATTCCTTCTTCCAGTATTGTCTCGTATCTCAGGTTCTTTCCTAGGCTCTTCAAAGGTTACCTTCTTAGCTGGGGTTTCTTGTGTCGTATTAGAGGATGGAGTCCCATTCAGAACTCTGAAGAAAGCATGCCTCACAGTGGGAACTTTGAGTAATTCGAAGGCAGACAAGCTGATTTTTACCCTTTTGAACTCTTCTGCCACATATTCGCCCATCTGCTCGATTTCAGAGCTAAAAGCTTGGCCTATAGCAGAACTAGGGGTTTGGACCTTTGTTTGACCAGGTAGATTTCAGGGTTGGCCCTGAGGCTGATTTTGTGACTGGTTTTGAAATTGGTTCTTGTTGAGGTATTGGGCAGGTATATGAGGAAGCCCAGGGTTTTTACTGGCATTTGGATTAGGTGGGGTGGAAAAGTTATTTGGTGGGGTAGAAGTTGTGAAGGGTCCACCCGCTTGCCTATTTCTAAGGAAGTATGGACTCGACCGCTGGTGGAACATGTGGACCTCATCTACAAATGATTCTTCTTCATCCACCGGACCATTATCTACTGAATCAAAGAGCTGAGCCAAGGTTTGTTCATTACTTACCTCTTGCGCTTTCTCATCCTCAGTAGGAGTAGGCTTGACTTCAGGCTCGTTGCGGTCTCCTCGCGGAAACGGGGCCTGATTGACTACCAGACACGAGGAATCGTAAGGCTCAAATGGGATGATGTCCCTACAGTTGGCATTGTCGACCGAATTTTGTACCTCCACCTGGAAGATTTCAGCAGCTGTCTGGAACTCGGGACAATCCAGCTCAGAATTTCTACTGATTTTGTGAAGTTGACACCATCCGGACAAAGCTGCCTCGGCCAGGTATACACCGCTAGACGTTTTGTCGTTGCTTGTCGGTTGATCAAATGGCGTGGGGACACCACCATTGTTAGGCCTGGTGTTCCATGTATGATTCTGCCTCTAAGAAGGTCTCCTTTCTGTATTTTGATTGGAGTTCTGTCCCCTCTCATAATTCTGCCTAGAGGAGGTGCCTACTTCCTGATTATCTCTATTGTCTCTATTGTCTCGGCTGTCTCGATTGAGATTGGCCTAGAAATTATGCTGGGAGGCCTGCAACTAGTTATTCTGGTTCTTTAGATGTGTCATCTCCATGGACATCTTCTTAATCATTTCCGTTAGTTCTTCTAGTTTTTCCTTCTCGGTCGCACCTCCAGGCGACGGGGCCAGATTTTGGAGAAAAGCAGGCGGGGCCGCCGACTGATTTTGATAGGTTGGAGGAAAGTCCAGTCCCGACAGGTACAATGACACCTGGGGCTGTTGGGAATACGCTTGTTGTTGCAGAGCCATCTGGGAATAGTTGTACTACTGTTGGGGCTGCAAATAGGAAGTCGGGGGAGGCGCATAATTCAACGGTTGCCCCAGATGCGGTACCATAGGCAATTGAGGTACCTGGTTCATAAGAGGGGTTTGATGAGAAAATGCCTGATTAAGTCCTTGAATCTGCATTGGGTGGGCTATCGACCCCAAAGAGGGCAATGGGCCGGAGATATTTTGCCCCAAGTCCACACTAGCGACAACAGCTTCTGCATAGGCAGCCAGTAGGGTAGCGGGGGGTGGGCGCATCTTTTTCACCAAGGCCGATGTGAGGTTGTCCAGCGCCACATAGTAGATCAGAAGAGTTGTTGTATCATCATGGAGGTACAGAGCCTGAAGCCTAATGTGAGCCCGATGGAAGCGGTCATTGAAGGAGCCAATAGGTTCGTTGACCTCCCTTCTGATGGACATAAATTGTTGGTAAAGGTCCGCGGGGTTGATAGGGATCTTATATTTCGGTAGAAAGGTATTCTTCATTAGGTTCCACGAGGTGATGGATCCCCTCGGCAGGTTGATGTACCAGTAGAAGGCCTCTTCTCCCAATGAGTGCAAAAAGAGGTGACATGCAACGTCCTCGTGGTCCACTTGCATTTCGGTGACAACCGTCTCGAATATCTTGATATGCTCCTCAGCTGTCCTTTGCATATCACGTGGATGAAACTTCGAACAAAAGCCCTCCAGATTCTTGGGCACATCATTGTAGACCGCAAAATGTATCGGCGACGGATTATGTGCTAGCCAAGCCATGGAGGGTGCTGGAGGCGGCACTTGCTGTTGGAAAATAGGGATTTGGGGTTGTATTGGCAATACAACAATAATATGGGGCTGCCTTTGAGCTATGGCCGTCTTAACAATGCCTTGGGCTGGAAGGGCTGGGAGAGGAGTGAACCCCTGGCTACCGGAGGTAGGATCTGCAAATGCTGTTTGAAATGGTTGGGTGGACAATGAAGGCCATCCAAGTGAAGATGAGGGTGAAATGGAGGCGGATGGAATGGAGGAAGAGGAAGAGGCGGAGCTACTTCCTTGTGCTCATTTTGCCCTCGTGGGAGGCTGCAATTCTTGAAATTCTCCCTTGTTTGGTGCTGATCGTAGAACTCTCTGAAACCTTTCCGGGGAGAATGATCCGATTCGATCCAGCTTCGCTTTATCCTCTAACTTGGTATCTTCACCGTGGCCCTCCTTCTAGTGCCAGTTCTGTTGATGGTGTTTTTATGCACTTCTCAACACAGGCAGTGCGTAGGTGCACTACCTCTCTTGAAAGACAATCTCCCACAATCAGATTGCAGAACACTATCCCAAGGTCTCTCGGATGTCATGTCATGATAGTGCTTAGATACCTCAGTAGTTTGATGTGATTTGCTGGAATCACAAGGCGGTCTTACAGAAAATACAAAGTGTGGACATAAAGTATGAAGTTGGATCTTTGAAAAGGAGCTCTTAGGATGAAGACAGTTATATGTGGGCTGTAGGCTCAAACAACAATCTTAGACTCCATTTAGTTGTTGGATTTGGCTTTACAATGTGCAATGAACCTTGGTATTGTTCAGTTTCTAAAAAAGGGGGAAAAGAGCGAAGGGGAAGAAAAGTTCCTAAGTCTGAAGCTTGCAATGAATAGTGACAATGGAGTTCCTGCAATGGACAATTCCTTAAAACAATATCCCACTTAACCAGGGATTTCACAGTATCATGGAAATTGTGCTATCTTCTAAGGGCTGCAGATATTTCATCCTTCATCCACCACATACATGCATGAATTAAAGATAAATGTTTGGGGCAGTTTCAAATCAAGTCCAGGCTAACTTTGCACAACTATCTACCTTCACAAACAGCAAAAAGTATGGACTAAGGGATCATCAACAAAGCAGAAATTTTCACAATCACCCAACAACATTCCTAAGATTTATCCAAATAAAATGAACAGCTAACTAAATAGCAAAGAGATCTAAGTCAAACATCTAATTATTGGAGAAATGAATCAAATAACATGAGAGAAATCAAAGAAATACACCAAGTCAATGATATTTCTTATAAATTTCTACAGCATGCCTTTACGACAACTCAACTCTCACTTTTGCAAATGAGCGGAGTGCTCTATTTATAGTTTTCCAAAAGTTAAATGAATGGCCAAGATTCATTACAATTGTGTGGCTAAGATTCATTACAAAATAGGGTTTCACCTACCCCTAAATAGATTTACAATTTAAAAACATTTTCTATCTCTTCCCTATTTCGTCATCTAGTGGATGGCACTAATGCTCTTTCGTCCTGTAGCTAATTGCTATTTTCTTGGCTGTAGCTACTCCTCAGGAAGATCTTCTTCCTTGGCTGGGCTGTCCTCTTGCTCCTCAGAGGCTGCGTGCTCTATGTGCTTGAGGATGACGGCCTAGAGCTTGTTTATCTCGAGGATCTCACATTTTAACGCCTGGTAGCTCCATTCTTTAGTGTTCTCTTCTAACTGCTTCCAATCCTCGTCATATTTCGAGCCTTGATCTCTAAACAGCTCTGATCGATCGAAGGCACGGGCAGCAAAACTCAGGAACTCCGTTATAATTTCTCTGGCTGTCCCGTCCTTCATCTTCTCCTCGAAGTATGGCTTGATCTTCTCGGCATCCATTTGCACTGTAGGCATATCATAGCCCATCATTAGCTTGAGGTACTCAGGGCACTCCGCCTGGATTTCTTTGATCCACTCGATATTGGGATCCACCCTGCTCAAGATTTGCTCTAACCTGTCCTTCCAGTTCTTGAGGTCTCTGCGCCACACATCCACCAGCCAATGATATTTTTTCTTCAGCTCTAGCTTCTTCTCCCACGTGGTTTCAGGCATTTGGAGGATGGCCTCGACTTTTGGGAAGGCTGAGTCGTAGATGGCGGGGAAATTGGTACAAAGTCTCTTCGTGCTCTTCAGGGATTGGATCAGGTCCAAGAACTTATTGGCTGTCCGCATAGCCCTGCTGATTCCCATGTTTCCGACGTATGCGACCCGTCGGAACCAATCTTCAGTCGTTTTCTCTAAGTTCTTCCTTCTCTCCATCTTATCAATCTGTTCCTTGGAGAGCAACTGCAGTGCAACTATAGAGGTGGTGGGCAAGTCGTCCACTGAGGAGCATTGTTGTATGTAGTCGGTTAGGGCAGCAACCTGCGCCTTGAGCTCATCCTTGGTGACCTTGTCCTGCTTGATCAGGTGTACCACCGTGGCCACCGATTCCTCCAGGTGTCCAACCTTTTGCTCTCTAGTCACTGTCCCAAGGTCGATGGTGGAGATATTGTAACTCACCCCTACTTGGCCAACTATAGGTGTTGCAATTTGTGCTGATCGAGAGCCAAAGACATCCATCGTCACCTTGGATCAGACCTTGGGCTTCTTTTCTTTCTTTGTCATGCTTAGGGATCAAGCCAAGATGGCCTCCAATCTCGCCCTCGGGTCCTTTAGAACAAGAGTCACCTTCTCAACTTGTCTCTCCAACCAATCAAGTATAATAGATTTATCCTTGGGTGCATCCTGTCTGCCCTCACCCTTTTCAGTTAGAGGCAAGACTTCTGCCTCCTTTTCTTTTTGGGGCTCTTCCTTTTCCTTGGTAGTTTCCCCCTCCTCGTCGGAGTCTTGAACAAATACGAGGCGCTTGACGGGAAACTTGGTGGACAATTGTTGGGTGGGGCTTTCTTCCCTCGCTGCCTCCTCTTTCTTTTCTTGAGTAGCCTCGATCTCAGGGCTCTTGACAACATGGGTTTCGGCCTCGGTGAGATCCTTTATCTGCTGCCCCTCTGGTGGCTGCCCCTCTTTAATAGATGCTGACTTCTCTGCCTCTTCCCCAACGTCCTTTGGCTACTGAGCCGACTCCTCCTCAATGTCCTTATTGAAAGTTTGGATAATCTCTTTAGCACCTGAGACATCCTCTTCATCTCTGCTCTCGGAAGAGCCTATCTCTTCCTCCTCATAGGCCACCTTGTCGATGGTTCGATGCTCGTACTCGAGGTGCTCATGATATTCATCGACCTCTTCCTCCATAGACCTTGAGGCTTCCTGCTCTCGCTCCTCCAACTCTTTCGAGATTTACATCGTGGCCTCCATGGCTGGTGGCCCTATTGGCGGTTGTGAAGGCTGAGCTGTTGCGAGAGCTTGGGCGAGGGCTACTTGGAGAGCGGGGTCCATTAGGATCTGTGAGAGCTCAGGGGGAAGACTTTGCATATGCTGTGCAAGGGCCTCGGTCATGGTGGCGAGAGGAACAGGCGATGCTATTGTTGCCAGAGGGAGGGAGGTAATGGGTGACATGGCAGCAGAAGAGGAAGGGGGAGTGGTCATGCCAGAAGAGGAATCGACGTTAATTATTGACCCGGCCGGGGGCGAAGAGGCAAGGTGGACAAAAATTTCCACCGCCTACGGAGATGAGGTGATTGCGGCCTGAGAGGCAGGCGGAGCACCAGTCGGGGGAGGGAGGAGCAAGGGAGGCTGCACTTCTATTGTAGTCACTGTCTGCTTGAGCCTCTTGGGAGATGAGCCTCCCGTGTCTTTCTTCGCTTGCTCCTCAGGGTCTGCAGACTGTGCTGTCTCTGTTCCTTTTCTCTTTTGAGACCTGGTGATGGGGGGAGACTTGGAAGTCTCACCAGCTGATGTGGTGGCGGCAACGTCCTCTGTGGCACTAGGCTCGCTCTTGAGCGCCTCATATGTTAGGATCACTCCTTGTTACTTTAGTTGTGCCAGCTACCCGTCGACCCACTCCTTGGTACGAGTTATGATTGGCTGAGTGATAGTATCTAGGTCATCGACCTCTTGCTCATCCAAGTCTATAGAGGGGATTTCCAGGTTGGCAACCGTAGGGTACGTCAGGTGCATTATCATGGAGTTGTCCTCCTCGAGCTGGTCCGGTACCTAGAACGGTTGCACTATTCTTAAAAACTGTACGGTCATGCGCATGTAGTGCCTCGCGTGGACCTCCTTGTCATCTTTGCAATCTGCCCAGAAGACTTCAATGTGGTATTTGTGGGCATATGCTAGCCCCAATGCCTTCCTCACATGGCCATGTGGATCCATCCGTGGGCGCGCGGTGTACCAGTCAAAGTGATATTCTTTAAGCTCCTTCTCAGAATTCCTGGCACATTGGGAAGTCTGTAGTCGATACAGGCCCTGGCCGAGGGTCATGGGAGAGGGGATCCCTGCTACGTGTTTGTTGCCGAAGATGGCCTGAATATGCTGGAGCTGCTGGGAAAGCTCCAGGAGAATGATCTTGTCATTAGAGTACTGCGGCAGTCTGTTTGGCCGTTTCGTGAATCCCTGGGCCCGGATGTAGGTGAACTTAGGGAACTGGATAAATAGGAAGACATACTCGTTCAGGAGTGCCCTAGCACTGTGGGAGACCCTCCTCTCAAAGTTTCTGGAGATTAACCTGATGATGTGGCCAATGAACGCATCATTGACAAGGCAGTACTCCTTGAAGTTGCGATATTGGAGCTGAGGGTACTTGTCAAACGGCTTGAGCCCTCGCCTATGTCCCTGATTTGGTGCCACAAATAACCCACCGTACTGTCTTTGACCTGCCAAGGAGTACACCAGGTAAGAGGTCATGTAAAACTTGGAGCTCTTCTTGACGTTGACAAACTGCTCATGGAAGTAGTTGTTGATGATGCCTCCCCAGTTGAATGAGGTCTTGTTGTTAACGTCCTCATTCCCTCGCAGGATCTGCTCAATGTAATATGCCATCCACTCTTGGAAGTAGGTGGCTGCCGGGAGACCCATGACCCTGCTCAGCATAGTTACCAGGTCGTGATAGTCTTCGTGGAAGTCACTGTGGAAGAGTTCGTGGGGAACCTTCGCAGTGCTACTCCGTTTCTCCTTAAGCTAGTAGAGGTTGATTGATTTCTTGCACCCTAACGGATTGACATCCCACGCCGCCTGGCACTGCTCTAACGTGGGGACCTCCATATGTGGAAATGTGGGGATGTGAAATGTTTTCGTGATTCCCTCGGGCGACATGTCAGCGAGGATATTCCCCTCCTTGTCCACGATTGTTCTGGTGTCCGCTTGGTAGGCTTCTCGACAAGCCATTACTAGTTCAGGTGCTATGAGAGAGGGAGGAAAATCGGTAGCCTTGGCGATTCCACTCTGCCTTATTAGTCTGGCGTTCTTTGTTGTAGGGTTGACCTTGACCCTCTGAGTGAACTCATATATGTCCACCTGACCAATGTTTGTATCTGAGATCTCCTTCCAGTCTGTTGAGACCTTCGACTGGAGCGGCTCACCCTGGAACTGAAACTTCATCTAATCTTTATCTTCTTTTCCCTGGGCGGCCCTTCTAGATTTCTTGCCCTTATCCTTTTTTGGCGGAGGCCCCTGAAGTTCCTCTGATTCCATATATCCTGCAAGCAAGGGCAAAGTTAGCGCAACAAAACATCAAAAGCATTCATGTTAGTCCATATTTTGAGCATAACATCTAAATAATCAATCAGGTATATCATAAATTTCATTTTTAGACGTTATCGACCTTCGATTCAGGGCATTCGGACAATCCGGGCCCGGAGGGCCGGACTTCCCTAGCAGGAATGCTGTCTAGAAAGGAAAATGCAACCGAAAGGTCCCGGAGACCCCTCCTAGCCAAATTTTAGCGCTTCGAGAGACTCATGATAGAGAAGAGCACAATTTAAGATGTGGGTCGAAGTCAAGTTCTCGATTTGAGCTCGTTTGGGCTAATTAAAGGGGCGCCGGAGCTTTCAGGCTAGGAGGCTGTCAGGAGACGGCTACTGGCAATGGCGGATAGACAACAGAAATCTGGCGGCGGAAGTCCGAGGACCAGGACCCGGAGTGCCAAAAGGCAGCCGTCGAGTGTGCTGCTTAGGTTTGGCGGTTATTTGGCTAGGCGGGGCCCGGCGGCCATGGCCCCGGGACGCGTCGGCTGCTGGGAGATTTTCACCGATTTCGAGCGACGGCGGCGGCGAGCAGGAACCCGGGACCCGAGGGGCGGGAGGCCGGCAGGGGTCCACCGTGGAGGATGGCGGACCCGTCATGGAGTTCCGGGGATGGAACTCCAGAAGGCCCCACGGCAGCGAAGGGTTAGGCGTAGTCAGATGGAAAATGGAGGCCCGGGGCCCAGTGCCCGGGCGGACGGGGCGAAACTGCCGACAGCAGGGGATGCAACAACTTCCGCGGACGGAAGTCTGACACCCGGGGCCCGACAAGAAGGATGGAAGAACTTCATATCGCCAAAGACTACAGGAGAGAGCAAGGACGGAGCCCGGGGGATGGGAAGCCAGGGAACGATTTCCGTTGAGGTCAGTAAAACATCTGCGGAACTCGGGGGATGGAGTTCCGGGGTCCGGAAGCCGACGGCACAAATGGACACACGCCGGATTTTCAAATTCAAAGGGCGAGGAAGACACCGGGGCCTGGAAGCCAGGAGGCGAGGTTTGACTAGACATTTAAGTGCGGTGAAACACACGCGGAAGTCCGAGAGGGGAAACCCGGACACCCGAGACCGGCGAGAGGGATTGTCGTAGGCGACAGTGGGTTCCGGACCCGGGGAGGAAGTTTTCCCCTGCGCGAAGAATAGCCGCGCGGCAGGAGACTTCCGAATCGGCGGCTAGGTTAATTCTACTGGTTTGGCTGATTTTCAAAATGTGGGTTATGGGCGCAATTTGGTTTTCTTCCATTTACTTCAACCTATCCAATTATTCAATTCGTTTAAACTCCCCAAAATCATGAAAAAGACGGGAGGGCAAACGGGGATGGCCTACCTCGAAAGCGCGCAGTGGGGTGATGTGGGATCCAACGGGGGTCGATGGAGTGAAGATGATGGCAATGGTCGTGATGCTATCGATCGCGATGGGCTCCAGATGATCACTGCTCCAACTTGCTGCAATTCAGATTGTGAAAATGACATTGGCGGACCGGGCATTATATACCCCAACTACCATTAATGCGCACATTAATTGCCCGTACGACCGTGCCAAAAGTTGGTGAGATTTCAAATTTAGGTCGGCGGTGGCGGCGGGAGCTCCGGGACTCGGCGGCCAGAAAGACGCGGTGTGGCAGCCGCTGTGTGATTTTTGTGTTATCGGGCAACAACGGTGGAGAGCGGTTCGGGCTCCGGATCATGGGAAGCTGGCGGGAATCCACCGTCGAGGACGGCCTAACTGTCGCGGAGTTCTGGGAACGGAACTCCAGTCAGTCAGGCTCGGAAACTCACGACGGGTGGTCAAAACAAACCACTGGCAGAAAAAGCCAAGGTAGGGCCCGAGGAGCGGGAGGCCGCCAAAGGCTCGGCGCCGTGGACGGTGGTCCTAGGACGGAAGTTCGGAAGCAGACTTCTGGGGACCGGAGCCTGAAGGGGCAGGCGCCGCCCCAAAAATTTACAACGGATTTCATGCGGAGGGCGACAGGGCGGACCCTGAAGGGTGGGAAAACGTCCGGCGGACGCCGCAAGGGACGGCGAAGGTGAAGGGGAAGCCCGAATAGAGAACTCCGGACACCCGAGCCCGAAAGGGCCCAGGGCCGTTCAGGGCCAAAATGCCAAAGGGAATCCTCGAGGCCCCGAAAGGCAGAAGGAAAACAAAAAGCGGAGGCATGATCGATCTATGATGAAGCATTGGAACAACATCGACCATGCGAAATTTCAAAAAAGAGGGGCACGCAAAATGAGGTGGCCCCAAAAGACCCAATGAGGCGAAAGAAAACAGGGTCCCCGTTCCAAACGGGGCATGTGTGCTAAGGGCACAACACGACTCACAAATGTTTGTGCCAATCCCTTTGTCGTTCTAATCCAATGCACTTGATTAACCAAAATCCCATGTCTGATAGAAAAATATGACATTCCTAAACCTAAAAAAGATCGAGCATTGTCGGATATGATGGTCTTGGGAGGGCCAAATCTGGCTACTAGCTCTTCAAGGAAATTGACAATTTCCCCCTCCGTGGCATTTTTTAGGGCTATGACCTCCATCCACCTTGTGAAGTAGTTGATTTTTGTGAGGATCCACTTGTGTCCAACATTGGAAATAGGATTTATCATTCTAATAAAATCCAAACCCCATTGAGAAAAGGGTTCCTTAGTTACGATCGAGCTTAGGGGTAAAGCGACATTTTTTATTTTGCCAACAAAATATTGGCACTGGGTACACATTTGCACCAGATGATGTGATTTGGAAAACATAGAAGGCCATTAATATTTTTCTTGCATTATCTTTAAAGCATTAGTCTTGGCGGAAAAATGTTCACCCTATGGACTATGATGGAATTCATTGAGAATTCTTTCCTCCTATAGCTTGTCTAGACATTAGAGCAATACACCATGATAATTTCTCTTAAATAATACACCCTCCATTAATACATACCTGGTTCCTTGCAATCAGTAGTATCTCCATTTATGAAGCAGAAGGATAGTTGAGTAGTATCCCTTTTGCATATGTTGTGTCTGATTAGCCACCCAAGATTCTTCAGACTCGAATTGGTTCGAGTAGACCTGATAAGTTTCTCTTTTAGCTTCAAGACTTTATTCCTATGCAATGTATTCACACAAGCCTCTTCCCTGAACTAGCTTGGTTGGTCTAATGTCCACATCATATTCTAGGATATTGGTGATCCAATTTTCCCACTTTTTTGCTATCTCACCTTCTGCAATGTATTCCCGCACACTAGGATATGCCACAGGAATAGTGATCTTGTTGGTCAACACCAAGTGTCATAACTTCTTTAAGCTTTTAACAATGATGAAAGCCTACTTTGCTACAAAATTATACGTAGGTTTGTAACCTTTCAGGGTCCTCGAATGGAATGCAATAGGATGCTCCCCATTATCTTCCTTGCACTTCTAAGTGAGCAACAAAGCTATACTATGTTGGCCACTATACACATAGAGTAGAAAGTCTTTGGAGAAATCAAGGGTGAACAACACCAGGGTTTCAGAGATGGCTATCTTTAGCTGCTCAAAAGATGCTTTGCCTTCAGGGGTCCACTTGAAAAGTAGGTTCTTCTTTAAGCATCAACATAATTGGTCTCACAATGCTTGCAAAATTTGATGTGAATCTGTTGACAAAATTGATCTTCCCTAGGAAAGATTGCAGTCCCTTTTGGTTTACTAGAAGAGGTAATTCCATTATAGATTTGACCTTTTCAGAGTCTATTGATATTCTCTCTTTTGATACTACAAACCCAAGGAGCTTAGCTTGAGGTACTCCAAAGAAACATTTTTTGGGATTTAAATAAATTCCAAACTATTGGAATTTCTATAAAATCTTCTCTCGATGATCAAAGTGATAATCTTTTGATTTTGAAAAGACCGTTAGGTCATCCAGATATATTAGGATAATCAGGTTGATCAATACCTTGAAAGCAATATCCATTTCTCGTTGAAAATTCACACCAACATTGGAAAGTTTGAATGGCATCTTTTAGTATGCAAATGTTCCCCACTTAGTGGTAAACGTTGTCTTATGTTGGTTAGCTTCCTTCACATAGACTTGATTATATCCTAAGAAACCATCTAGCAAAGAGAACATCTTCGATTTGGCCATAGCCTGCAAGATCTACTCCATTAGTGGCAACAAGTAGTGGTCTTTTAACAAGGCCTTATTCAAATCCTAGAAATTGACACAAAGCTAAATATCACCATTATTTTTTGGATTGGAACTAGATTTGACACCTAGGTAGAATGTTTGATAGGGTATATGATCTTTGACTCGACTAGTTTGGTTAGCTCTTATGCAATCAATTCTTTGACCTGTGGGTTGACTGGCCTTTGCTTCTATCAGATGGGTTTGGATCCTTCCACCAAGTCAATGGTATGTTGAATTATGTCAGGATCATAACCTCTCAGATCATCATAGGTCCAGGTGATAACCCCATCATATTTGAAACATAGATCCTTTAGTCTTTTCTTGTCCTTATGAGGAACTTCCCTTCCGACTTTCAACTTTATGCCACTTCCAACATCAAGCTCTTTGTAATCCCTTACATCTGCGGTGAACCTTTGCTTGCCATTTCTTGCGTCTTCACAATCAAAGAGATTTTTGAGAGAAATTAATCCTTGGGGAAGCTTTTCCCCTTTCAATTGGATGACTTTCTCCTCAATAAATTCTACTCCAGGCAGTGAATAGTCAAAAGTTGTCCTTGATTTCTATATGAAGGAAGCAATTTGGATGTCGTCCTCAAAGACCTGCCATTTTTTATCATTGTCAAAAATTGAGGGTCAGACGATGACTTCCACCACACTCTACTTAGTCAGATTAGTAATTGGTTCAAATTGTGAGCTTACAGAAGCCATCCAATCAACAATAATGTTTTGTGATAAGGGAATAACTTGTATATTGAAAGATTCGAAGCTCTCGATAAGAACCAAAAATTGATGTCTATACGACTTCATTCTTGTGTTTTTTTGTAGTTGCTTGTCCACAGACCTGGCTCACCACTAGATCTAAATCTCTGAAAGCTTTTATTCTCCTTGTGCCTATCCTCTTTGCAAGAATCAACTTGTGAACCAAGGCTTCGTATTCGGTATCATTGTTGGAGCATGAGAACTCAAAATGGTAAGCTTTAAGGGATTTCAATCCTATTGAAGGCACTAGTCAGACACCCATTCTAGAGCCAACTTTGCACTTAGCGCCATCAAAATATAGGGTCCATAGATGATTATCACCTAGATCATCACATTCCTCTCAATCCTTCATTAATTTTGGATAGACCTGATCATCATCAAAAATCACATAGGAGCCTAGACTTGTTGCATGGAAGTTGTCGAATGGATCAGAGTCAATGAATTGGCTGAGTAGCACCTCTTCTTCGAGAGTTCGATCACTTGTATCTTCTCCATCTTCTAGAATTTATACATAATATCTCTCTTGCTGAGAGATGGAGGTATGTGCTACCTCAAAGCATAGGGCTATGTTGTCTGCAATGTGTTTTAGGTGCAAGGATTCAAAAAAAATCTTCAACTTCACCTCGTTCTTGGTTCTCAATATTAGATGGGACCAATCGAGCACTAAGTATCTACCAAGCTTTGTAGTAAAATCTCTTGAAAGACACATTCTGAAGACCGAGGGAATGTCTATCACTACTATTTATTGTGTGACTATTTTGCTTGGACATGATAAGAGGGTCAGAGATAGATCCTTTATCTGACTGACAGTCAAAACATTCTTCCTATCTAGTTGCATGATTCCTTTTTCAAGGGGCTCATACTTAAGTTTCAAGGAATCAACCACATTGTTTTGGCATGACAGTTGTGCTTGCCCTTGAATCAATCATATTATTATGCAAAATCTTATCTCCCACAACAAGTGTTAAAAATAAAGGTGTGGGCTTTGGCTTGCTTACCTCTTTCTCTTTTGCATTCCTTACATCATTCGTATAAGTTGTTGCTTTCAAAGCTTGAAGGTGTGACACAGATCCTTTGTCTCTGCTTTGGTCGCATGACTAAGTCATGTCTTCCTACGGGATTTGTTCTTCTTTCTTTAATGCTTCCTGAAGCAATGTCTTTTTTTCAAGAATAGATATGATATCCCACAATGATACATTAGCAGGCACCTTCTTCAATTGTTCCACCACATTGAGCATTTTGACTGGTTGAGTATTACGCTTGCATGGTGGTATTTCTCTTGTTTTTGAAAGAAAATATTCCATCATGATTGGGCTTGTTGTCTTGTTCGCCTCCTCTACCAATGGTGGATCATGTGGTTGTGGAAAAGGTCGGATGACGGGAAATGGAGCCTATTTTTCCTACAAGGGTGGTTGACATGACTAAGGATGTGGTAGAGCTTGTTGCACGTATTCTCCCATGAGCCTTCTTTCAGATCTTGTGTTGTAATCCAACTACACCTGTGGAACACTAGTCGTCGAAGGTTCACTTGTAAACATTATATCTTCTTCTTCCATCCATGAAAATAGAGCTTGATCAAGCACAATATCTAGTTCTTGCTCCAAGGAAATTCCTTGCATTTCTGCTATGAAACGAGCATTTTCCATTTCAGAGGATTCATATTCATCTATATTCGGGAGCATTCCTTTGCTCCTTTGTTCTGCTATCCTCTATTGCATATTCCCCCTTGGGAAATTTTAGGGCATATGGCTATCACTGCATGGGAAGCACCATACATTCTCATCTTCTGCCAAATTTTTCTTTCCTAGAATTAATTCTTTACTTAGGTTGTCTTTGACCGTTTGTAGCGGTATGGTAACTAGAAATATTTGGTTTTCATATGTTGCCTATTGACCTCCTCCTCTAGAGGATCCTTGGTATGGATTCTGCTGATAAGATGACTTCCCTCCACCATAGGCTTGTGTAGTCTGCTTCAAAGGCATTGCTTGTTGTCATTTGATAATGACCAACTTGTTAGAAAAAGTCTGTATGAGACTCTTCATGTCGCTGTTATTAACCATGATTGAGGAAGAGCCCAATGAGCTTGTTTGAGCGATGGGAAACGCATACATATACTGCAGTGTGGCCAACGTCAATTGTGTAGCGAAAGTACTTGGAGTAGCTTCTTCCTGAAGGCCACCAAAGATTTATGTAAATACTGGCATCGGAGATCGGGGCAAAGCTTCCTAGCATCAATTAGACTATTCTCCACGCGCACAGCCACCTCATATGCGTCGGGAAAGATATCCTCTCCCATGGAGGTTAACATCACTGGAATGTCTGAATTGAGATCCTTCAGATAGAACATGAACACCATCACAACTTGGGGTTGAGTAGTAATGGGGATCCTTTACCAGGTCTTATAAAACCTGGTGTTAAAATCACTCATGGCCTCTTGTGAAGCTCTCTTGATGGTGATTAGTTGTTGCAACAATGAAGATTTGTCTCCTTTCTCTAAGAAGCATTTGAACAACCATTCTTTGAGCTGATCTCAGGAGATGATAGATCCTCAGGCCAAATATCGATACCAATCTTGGGCCTTTCCTTTGAAGAGGTACCACATAGCCTCAAAGCGATGTTCACCTCCATTATGTTATGTACCCCACATACCTCCACTATATATTGAAGGTGTTTGGAAGGGGTTTTGAAGTATTTTCTGGAGAATTATGGAATAGCCTTGAGGGCATTAGCGAGTGTGGTAAGGCATACATCTGGGGGTGTGGGTGCATGTAGTGGACTACTACTGTCCCAAGTTACAAAATTTCTAGGAGGAGAGGGAGGTGCATTAGTCATAGAGAAAATATTCCTATAGATAGTGGGCTCTTACTTCTTCCTCTATTTCTCCTTACAAGTGATATAGAGCTTGTAAGTCTTCTCCTTCTAGGTACTGAGGTAGGTAACTGAGAGTACTAGAAGTGACCTCTCGACGATGCTCTTGTTTGGACTCTAAGCATGAAACTTCCAGTTTCCTTAGCCTGATTTAAGAAATATTTATGACTTCTAATCAGGCGTTTGGAAAACTTCTTGTGCCACTGTGTGTGCTAGAAAAAGAACTATTGATCATCAAAGCTTGTGCCTCTCTGATAGTCTTATGGGAAATTCAGTGACTGGGGGACCAATTTTCACCTCACTAAATTCCTTTGAGATTTTTATAGAAATTTGGCTCTTCTTTGGGGTTTGGAGAAAAAGGTAGAAGGAAATGTAAATATAAAACATAAAAATGGTGATGCGCCAACACTTTTACAACATTTCAAACCTAGCCATTCTTATGATTGATATAATCAGACATAGAATTCAACAAATCTTCATTGTTGGAAAGAGAATGGATAGTAAAGGCTAAGAAAAAGCAAAGTCCAGACTTTCAAATCTTTCTGCAGGCAGTGTTCATTAAGGTTTGATCAAACATACAAATTTTTAAGGGTAACAGAATTTTTTTTTAGAAATTGCATGAACTCTCCCTCCTAATACAACATAATATTATAAAACAATAACCTTTTAGAAAAATAGAGAATTCCAATGACATAATCCAATTTTCACGAGTTATTATTCTAGTATACAAGTATACAACATGGAAATCAGCTACTTTAACTATTCAAATTTAGCTTGCAAGACATAGTGTTTCATTCAAAACGAAAACATAAAGAAAGAAAGAATGATAAAGGCCATACATGCACAGTCTCAACAATTTCTTCTAAATAGTTTGTGCTTTAAATATCAAATGAGCTTTAAAACTAAGGTCAGATACCAATCTAATAATAGTTTAAGCCTTAAAAGATATAACATGCCAAAAAAAATAGTTCTACAACTTTACTCCTAAAAATAGTTCTATATACTAAGAAAACTAAGAAACTTTTCCTCAACAAAGGAAACTAAAACTTGGAATGTAACCCTTTCATCTATCGCCGCCTCTCTTTTATAGCTATAGAAAGAAGAAAATGCCACCACAACACAAAAGTAATCATGGCTAGGTGTTGGCTTTTGATAGTACACAATTTGATCGTAGATCCTTGGTTAGGTCACAACAATCTTTGCTCATCAATTCTTAGTTGTTGTATTAATGCTTTTTAGATATTTAGCAAAGATAGAGGTCTATAAATGATCAAATCCTAGAAATACAACCTAGCAAAAAGGTCCAGTTGACCAATCACATCACCCAAAGGCACCGACTCAAAGCTTCCATCCCAAAAACCAAGAAAATAAAAAAGCCAGCAAGCTCCAACAACCTCCCAAAATATATCACTTCATAAGAAGCGCAATCCACCTGCAACGAAGAGATGACATGTCAAACAGGCAGAAACTTTTGAGCTCATGAATATAGCTCCTTAGAAAATCTTTGACGAGCCAAATCGTGTCTTGACTCTATCCTGGAAGGAAGATGAAAAATGAAAGTTGTGCAGCCACCACGCGGCACATTGTGTGCCTTTCTAATAACTCTACTTGAGCGTAGGCACATCCGAAACTGAAAACATTATGAAATCCAAAAATCAAAATGATCAAACAAAAAATGCTTCATAGATAGATGAGGAGAGTGATGAAGGATGAATGGATTAGAAAGATGGAGGGTGAGGGGATGGGGAATTTTGATAATGGAAAATGATAGATGAGAGGATGGGAGATGGGGGATATGAAATGAGAGTGATCAAATCAAGTGATTTAATTATTATGCATTATGCTGCCATGTAATGAGCACTAAATGTGATATAGAGTGAGATACTATGCACTAGGATATGAGGAACCAAGGTGACTCTGTATCACATGTAAGGGACCGCCACAACAAATAAAAGGTTAGTCCAACATCCCAAAGTCACGGGGGCTTTGGTAGGGCCAATGTTGGAAAACCACAAACACAAAGGATGCCCCAGCATAACACAAGACAACAAAAGATCTTGGTGGGTACTACATGGGACAACCAGGAAGACAAGATCACATAGAAAATCAAGATATGCCCCTAGTTCTAGGTCAATTAAAGAACAACATGATATGATAGATTATGGCAACCCCAATGAGGTATAATAGGAAGCTCAAATGATAAAAAAAAATGCCAAAAGCATAAAAAGAACACAATCAATTTCAAATGTCATTTTCCATAGGATCAAAAGGGTGGATGGGATTGATGCAGTCTGATTAGGAAGGATACATCCTACTATGACCAAAGGTGGAGGATAGATTAGGTGATCAACATGACTTGGGATACTCAAAATTGATTGAACCAGATGATACTAATGGATTTTTTTTCTAGGAACCAGCTGGATAGGGAAACACTTGACAACACGACATGACACCAATATGCATTCCCTAAAGATCTAAGGGCTCGGGGACTAATCAAAGATTAGCCTTGCCTATGTGAAAGCACATAGCCCTCATGGTTCGATAAAAAACTGACGGCTGACCATGGATAAAAGTGGAAAGAGGACCATGGGGATCTTGATGGAGGACAAAGATAGGATGGAAAAATGCCCCAAGGGCTAATCAAATGATCGACGTTGCCTACGTGGAAGCGCAGGGGTGACGTAGTTCAACAAAACATAGCAATGATAGAAAATGGACAAGGGGTGATGAGACAACCATGATAAGTAGATACAATGATGGAATTGATATGATGCAACAAGATAGACTTGTGCAGATAGGGGGATGGTGATTTCATGAAGCTCGGGAATGGGATAGTTATCCAAATCATCAAAAGATGAATTGGGAGTATGATATGATGGATAGATGAGTGATGAAAAGTGATAGGTGATTGGAAAGATGTGTGAAAGAGGTGGCAGTGATGACAGTCAGATAGATGGAATTGGGTTGCATGAGGGGGTAGGCTATAGCAAGATACCAATGACAAGGAATTATGAGATGGGATGAGGATAGAGATGAATGGATAGGGAGATAAGGATGGGGGGTGGAAGGGATTCTATAATGGATGGAAGGGAGATGAGGATGGAGAGATGAAAAGGATGTTGGATTCTCGTTAACATTTTGAATTCTATGGTGTTGAATTTTTTGGATGTTGTGGATGTGTTCCTGATATGTGGTTGTCATTGATGTCAACACTAGTAGCATTTGGTGTATCAGAGGTTGTATATGTTGAG
This sequence comes from Sequoia sempervirens, assembly GCA_007258455.2. NCBI lineage: Eukaryota > Viridiplantae > Streptophyta > Pinopsida > Cupressales > Cupressaceae > Sequoia > Sequoia sempervirens. The sequence goes on along the minus strand of VDFB02153095.1, from coordinate 414,168 downwards.
GATATTGAGAAAATTGTAAAAGGAAGTGTTTCAGGTTCCCAGTGGAACTGTGTAGGTCATGAAGGTGTCTTCTTTCATACGTTGAAGTTTAGCTATTGTGACCTAAAGGGTTTATTCTTGAGAGTATCTAGATCATCCATTGAAATTTTTAGAGGTCCACATATAGATTTGGTCATGTTGTGGTCTAATAATATTTCTATGGTCTCTATCAGTGTTCTTGAGTGAAGTTTGTGTGATTCTGGTAATCTCAGTTGTTGTGGATATTTCTCTATTGTCTCTTGATGTTTTTGGATGTCTCTAGATCGTGCTCTATCTTTCTGGTATGTCCACATTGATCGATGTGCTCATGGTTGAATATTTTTCTTGTGCACATTCAGGTTTTCATGTTCTTGGCTAACATGATGGTGGTAACGCATTATGGATCCTTGAAAAGTTAAATTTGAATGTTTGGAATGCTTATGAATATTGTTTTGGGTTGCATCATTGTTTTGGCCGATGGTGTTTAGATCCACATTGAAAAATTAATTGTAAAATTTGAGCCGAAATTGTAAATATGTTTTATTTTCCTGACTGACTAAGTTGTTGATAAAATCTCATGTAGCAGATATATATAAGAGTGATCTTTTCATCAATGCAAAGTGTGCTTTGTGTGCTATATGTGCTCCTATGTGTGTATGTGTGAATATCATTCGATTGCAGAGCAAAGTGTGAAGAAGATCAAGCAAAGTGTGAAGTGGTTTAAGTGAAAAAGTGAAGGAGTTTTTTGTGCTTAATTGGAACTATAATCAGGCTTGTGCAGAAGCTATTTTCTCAATTCGTACACTCCATATTTAATCCTATTTTGTATTGTTGGTAGTGAACCCTTCTTTAATTGAGCAGTGAGCTCTAGGCAGTGTGATTGAATTCATGTGCATTACCCTTTAATGTTTTCATTATAGTTTTAATGGGGTATAATATCGTGGACTAACATCCACCGTGGTTTTTCCCCTAACAAGGTTTCCACATAAAAAATCTTGGTGTTCTCTGTCTCTTTGATGTGTTAATTGTTTATGGTTAATTTCTTATTCATCAGATATAAGATTAAGTGAAGTAGAGTTTGAAAAGTTTATTATTTTGTGACAACTGATTCACCCCCCCTCTTAGTTGTATGTCCTTTTTTTCCAACAATTGGTATCAAAGCAGGTTCCTGTGAAGAAGTCTGAAAGCTTGAGGTGATCCGAGATGGCAACATTCAAGAAGGATAGTCTGAGATTTGATGGAACTAAGTTCTACTCACTGTGGAAAGTCAGGATGCAATTTCACCTAAGCTGTATTGGTGAAGCCTACTGGAAGAAAACAAAAGATGCATATGTTATTCCTTAGAATGGTCCCTCCACTGCTGATGAGATCAAAGATGTTGAAAACAATATCAGGGCTATTGAAGCTTTGGTGAGTACTCTAACAAAATCAAAGATGGAAAATGTGGTAGGACTGTAGACAACTCATGAGATTTGGATGAAGCTAGAAAATTTGTAAGAAGGAGATGCACAAGTGAAGATGGCTAAGCTATAGAGTTTGAAAGGCAAGTATGAGAATCTCAAGATGGGTGAAGATGAAAATATCACTTATTTTATGCAAAGAGTAAATGAAATAGTGATGGGTATTACATGTGTGGGTGGTTCTCTGGATGAGGATGAAATTGTAGCTAAGATACTCAGATCCTTCCCTCCCTCCTACAAAGTGAAGGCTCACGCTATTGAAGAACTCATATCAGTAACAAAGATGTCAAGAGACATGCTAGTTGGTAAGCTTATTGCTTTTGAATTAAGTAAATTTGGTGAATCTGTTCTGAAGGTTGAATCTTCATTCAAGGCTATTGTATTTGGAAGTAACAAGAAAAGATATGGTCTAGGAGAATGTTCCAGAAAGATATCCAAGTATGATGAAGAATTGAAACAAATTTAAGATAAAGAATGAGAGGTAGACGAATTGGAAGCACTAATTGTAAAGAAAGAAGGCAGAGGAAAAGGTAAGTATGAAGGAGTGTTTCCTATTCAATATTTTCCTGCAGTAAAATAGGTCATTTTGCATCAAGTTGTCCTGAAAGAGTTCCTAGATCTAAGCCTAACAAGTTTAGATTCCAAAATAAATGTTACTTTGCTGAAGAAGGAGTGACTAATGATGAGTCTAATAAAGATAATGTAAATGCAGATGAATGGGTTTTCATTGCTACCGTTGAAAATAGTCTTGTGGCTACTAAATCTACTAAAGATGAGAAAGCTCTTGCAGCCCGAGTTGAAGAAAAGGATGAGTGGGTTATTGAAAGTGGATGCTCACATCATATGATTGGTGATAAAAACAAATTTGTAATTCTAGAGAAGTATGATGGTTGTGTTGTAAGATTTGGAGACAACAATGCTAGTGTATTTTGTGGCAGAGGTTCTATTTTCCTTGGTGGTAAGGATAACACTGATGATGTTCTTTATGTTCAAGGCCTAAAGCACAATCTTTTGAGTGTTGGATAGATGGTGGACAAAGGATATGATCTACAATTCAAAGATGGAGGATGCAAGATACGTGGAAGTTCTGGCAATATGATTGCTAAAAGTAGAAAGACAAAAGGTAATATTTTTCACCTGAATATTAGTAGTGGGAGTTGTTTAATTGGTAAATTAGATGAAATTTGGTTGTGGCATAGGAGGTTGTGTCATGTAAATTTTGATAACATTTTCAAGGTAAGCTCCACTCAAGCAGTAAGAGATCTACCTAAGTTAGTGAAGCCTGCTAACACAATTTGTAAGGAGTTTCAAATGGGTAAATAGACTAGAGTCTCCTTTCGAAGAAAACAATTTCATCTAAATGATTTGTTGGAGCTACTACATACTAACCTCTATGGTCCCTCCAGAGTAAGAAGTATTCATGGAGAAAGGTACTTTATGTTGATTATTGAAAATTACTCTAGAATGATATGGGTTTCCTTCTTAAGAGAAAAATGTGAAGCACTGAAAAATTTCAAAAGTTTCAAGGCTATGGCAGAGAATGAGAAAGGTCTGAAAGTCAAGTGTCTAAGATCTGACAAAGGTGGTGAGTTCACCTCCAGGGAGTTCAACTCTTTTTGTGAAGAACATGGAATCAGAAGATAGTTATCTGCTCCCCGAACCCCTCAACAGAATCATGGAGTTGTAGAAAGAAAGAATAGAAATTTTTTGGATGTTGTTAGAACAATGATGATAGAAGGAAATGTGCCCCAGATCTATTGGAGTGAAGTTATAAGCACTATTGTGAATACTTTAAACTGGGTAAATGTTAATGGTAATTCTAGTAAGACCCCTTTTGAGCTATGGTTTGGTTATAAGCCTACAGTTAAATATTTCAAGATCTTTGGAAGAAAATGTTATAGCAAGAGAGATGATGATATAGAAAATTTGTATGTAAGAAGTGATGAAAGAATCCTTTTAGGTTACTCTACTAAAAGTAAGGCCTACCGATGCTATAAAAAAAGACTGAGAAAGATGGTTGAGGATGCAAATGTTAGAGTTGATAAGGATTCTGCTAAATCATCCAATTATTATGGATATGATTCAGATGAAGACAATAATAACAAAGGGAAAAATGTTTAGACACCAAATCAACTTCATATTATTCCATATGTTTCGGTAAAACAACCTCAATTCATTCTGGTAAATCAAGTAAATCAAGAAGCGCATACAAGTGCAAGTGTAGAAGAAAGAAAAGAAGAACCAGAAGATCGTGAAAGTCCTAAAACTCCAAGGTATGTAAAGCTAAATCATTCTAAAAGTCAAATTATAGGAGATAAGAATAAAGAAGTGCAAACTAGAAGAAAGATTGTAGAAGAGTATTGTCTAATTTCCAAGATTGAACCTAAAAATGTCACCGAAGCCTGCCAAAATGAACACTAGATGGAAGCTATGAAGGACTTGAGCTAACACAAATTGAAAAGAATAACACGTGGACACTGGTTCCCAACCTAAAGACAAAAATGTGATTGGTACTAAATGGGTGTTTCAGAACAAGCCGAATGAACAAGGTGAAGTGGTCCGGAATAAAGCAAGACTGGTATGTAAAGGGTATTCTGAGATGGAAGGTGTTGATTTTGAAGAAACTTTTTCCCCACGTTTTATGCTTTGTTGCATACAGAATTATAAAGTCTATCAAATGGATGTGAAGTCGGCATTTCTGAATGGAGAACTAGAAGAAGAAGCATACATTGAACAACGATGGATTTAACTAAGAAAGATATGGTTTACCGCTTGAAGAAAGTTCTATATAAACAAGCCCCTAGAGCCTAGGTATGCAAGATTGGAAAAATAACTTACCGGTTGGATTCACTAAAGGTACTGTGATAGCAACTTATATTTCAAGTTGGATCATGATAAAGAGTTAATTATAGAAGTCTTTGTTGATGACATCATTTTTGGAGGAGATGAAAATCTATGTATGAAGTTTGCTGTGAGATGAAGGGTGAATTTGAAATGAGTATGATTGGAGAGATGAAGTTCTTTCTGGGATTGCAAGTTACCTAGTTAGACAAGGGAATTTTCATATCTCAGTCCAAATATGTGAGAGAGCTACTGAAGAAATTTGGGATGGAAGAATCAAATCCTGTTGGTACTCCCATGGTGACTGGATGCAAGCTAACACAAAATGATGATTCTCCTAAGGCGAATGAAAGTAGATACAAGTCAATAATCGGTGGATTGCTCTATTTAACCTAGACTAGACCAGATATTATGAATGTTGTATGTATGGTTGCTAGATTACAGGCTGATCCAAAAGAATCACATGTGACTGCTATTAAGAGAATCTTCAGATATCTAAAAGGAACAGTTGACTTTGGACTTTGGTATCCAAAGATGATGATCTTGCTTTGAGTGCATATACTGATGCAGATTGGGATGGAGATGTAGATGATAGGAAAAATACTAGTGGTGGTGCTTTCTTCCTAGGGAAGAAGTTGGTGCCTGGTTGAGTAAAAAGTATAATTCTATTTCTCTATCTACTACTGAAGTAGAATATATTGTTGTTGCAAATAATTGTACTCAAGTGATATCGATGAAACAAATGTTGAAAGATATCAGGGTGATATACGAAGAGCCTATTGCCATATACGATGACAATTCAAGTGCAATAAATATTTCAAAGAATTTGGTGCTACACTCTAAGACTAAACATATATCAATCAAGTTTCACTTCTTGAGGGAGAAAGTGAATGAGAAAGAAGTCATATTGGAGTATGTTCCTACCAAAGAATAGATTGTAGACATCTTTACTAGTCGTTGCGGATACTTTTGAGTATCTTAGAGGAATTCTAGGGGTATTATCCTCCGATAAGAAATATACTTTTGAGTATCTTAGAGGAATTCTAGGGGTAATTATCCCTCCTGATAAGAAATAAAAGATGAATTTACTTGCATCAATCCATGAGCTACATTGCTATATTCTGATCCAGATTGATATTTCCATGGTTGCGACTCAATGGAAGTAGTTAGATGTGAAGATGTGTGGTTTAGAGTGTGTATATGGAAAGGTCATGGTTACCTTTGCCATTGATGTCAAAGGGGGAGAAGTGCAATGTGAAAAATCTTTCGAGGAGAAGAGCCTTGTGGGAGAAAAGTAGTTAAGAAGCAAGTGTATTGGGTTGATGGTATTTTTCACATCATGTGTTGCCATCAATGCCAAAGGGGGAGATTTTTGGATGCTATGGATGTATTGCTGATATGTGGTTTTCATTGATGTCAACACTATTAGCATTTGGTATATTAGAGGTTATATATGTCGAGGATATTGAGAAAATTGTAAAAAGAAGTGTTCTAGGTTCCTAGTGGAACTGTGTAGGTCATGAAGGCGTCTTGTTCTATATGTTGAAGTTTAGCTATTGTGGACTAAAGGGTTTATTCTTGAGAGTATCTAGATCATCCACCAGAAGTTTCAGAGGTCCACGTATAGATTTGATCATGTTGTGGTCTGACAATATTTCTATGGTCTCTATTAGTGTTCCTACGTGAAGTTTGTGTGATTCTGGTAATCTTAGTTGTTACAAATGTTTCTTTATTGTTTCTTGATGTTTTTGGATGTCTCTAGATTGTGATCTATCTTTGTGGTATGTCCACATTGATCGGTGTGCTCGTGGTCAAATATTTTTCCTGCACACATTCAGGTTTTCATGTTCTTGGTCGACATGATGGTGGTAATGTGTTGTGGATCCTTGAAAAGTTAAATTTGAATGTTTGGTGTGCTCGTGAATATTGTTTTGGGTCACATCATTGTTTTGGCCAATGGTGTTTAGATCCACATTGAAAATTTAATTGTAAATTTGGGCCGACATTGCAAATATGTTTTATTTTCTTGGCCGACTAAGTTGATGAAATCTCATGTAGCAGATATATATACGAGCGATTGTTTCATCAATGAAAAGTGTGCTTCATGTGCTAGATGTTCTCCTGTGTGTGTATGCGTGAATATCATTTGATTGCAGAGTAAAGTGTGAAGAAGATCGAGTGAAGTGTGAAATAGTTTGAGTGAAAAAGTGAAGGAGTTTTTTGTGCTTAATTGGAACTATAATCAAGCTTGTGCAGAAGCTATTTTCTTAGTTCGTCCCCTCTATATTTAATCATATTCTATATTTTTGGGTAGTGAGCCCTTTCTGTAATTGAGCAGTGAGCTCTAGGTAGTGTTCCTGAATGCATGTGGATTTCCCTTTATTATTTTCATTATACTTTTAACAGAGTATAATATTGTGGACTAACATCCACCATGGTTTATCCCCTAACAGGGTTTCCACGTAAAAAATCTTGGTGTTCTTTTTCTCTCTGATGTGTTAATTGTTTATGGTTAATTTCTTACTCATCAAATCTGAGATTAAGTGAAGTAAAGTTTGAAAAGTTTATTATTTTGTGACAACTGATTCACCCTCCCTCTAAGTTGTATGTCCTTGTTTTTCCAACAAAATTATCCTTAACATTGGACCTTGACAATTTCAGTGTTGAATTCTCTTTATCACTCGATTCATTTTCACTCTCCTCATCCTCAAAAGAATCCTTCTCTTCTCCCACCTTCTCCTTGCTTCTATGTGTGCTTGTGCTTGTGCCTGTGCGTGAAACCCTATTTCACACACTTTCAATGATATGTGGAGTCCCCTCCTTCTTCTTAGTCTTCATATTTTTCAATGTGTCATGCTATGCCAAATTCACGTTATCATTTTTCTCACCTTGATCATGACCCTCACCTTTTTCTTCATCATTTCTTTCACCTTCATCTTCCTCTTTTTCTCCCTCTTGCTCCTTTAGGGCCATGTCCACAACTCCATTTCTGTTCCTTTTCACCTATTCTCTCTCTCCCTCTGGATCCACCACCACAACCTCCTCCTTCTCCTCCACTATTGCATTACCTCCCTTATCATCTTCCCTATTTCCCCAAACTTGCTTAGACAATCTATACATAGTCTCTTCATGTGCATTCTTAAACCCAACAAAACCTTTATCCTTAATCTTATCCCTAGTCACAACAAATCTCGTCTTAAGACCCCTTAACTTATTATACAACTGATTGTGACTATAATCACCATTCAAATCCTTTTTAATAGCCTCATAAAAACACCCATATTTTTGTGTAAACCCTTACCCTTTTCGTAGCATACCACAAGCCTCTTTAGAAACGATTCCTCATCTTAATCATATGCAATTTGTATCAGATATTATCAAACAAAACTATAATCATGATTTTCTTAATAAAAAATACATTACAATTGTCATTGAACATTATACATATATGCACATATCCCAACACACAAATAACTTTTCCCTTAATCCATTACTCATAATCAAATTATCCTTTACTTGGCATGGAGAGTTTTATGGTTAGCTATTGAGTTAATTTTTGTACATATAATTTATTGTTATGAATATTTTGTTGTATATGAGCATTAGCAAATATTATAACAAAAAAAACGTGTCTTCCTCATGTTCAGCACACTAAGCGCTTTAGCTACTATGATAGAGCTCAAAATATAAGAATAACATGTAGAAATTAAGAAATCTAAAGATACAAATTTCCAAAGTCATCTTATTATTTAAATACGGGCATTGAGAAATTGAACAACCTGTAATGTTTAGTATGCGAGTGAACTCTCTGATTATGATTATTACTGCATACTAATTTGTGGATAGTGTATGTGGTGTTTAATTAAGGTAAAATTTCTCTTGCAGTCCCATTGTTATCATATTACTTAAGTAGGTTTGAAATTTTAGGAGAATCATATAAATGATTAATTGCAAACTTTTCCTATGTCAAGTTCAAAATTTGTGGCATTATTTTTTAATTTAGTCATTTTAAAATATTAGGAGATTTAAACTATGACCAATGTTAACAAAGTAACTTATAATAAATTCATGGATAGTGGTATTAAATAAAAGGAAATTCATAGAAAACATGTTTTGTGGGAAAAAAGTAGTTTATTAGATCTTGTAATTTTTTGCTCATGTTAGATGGTTGAAAATTTTAATCATAATTTTTTTTATTTTATAAATTTAACTTTCATGAATACGAGAGAAGATCTAGTGGTTTAGCGTCATGCCATAAAATTTCACTAGAAAATGCAACTATTATTTTTTTTTAACATAAATTTGCAACCCATCTCACACACAACCAATCACCTCTGCAAGTTTTAAAGCCTAACACTAAAATATAAATTTATAATGAATGGGGAATTTCACATAGACCAACTAGCTATAAGGTCACTGCCTTCTATAGAGAGTATTATATTGAAGAATTAATTCCTTACCAAAACTGTTGGTGAGATGGTATTATTTATAATATCACCACCGATGCACTTTTTATTTAATTTAGAAATTTAACCTCCACATTTCCTCAAGTGTCATGATGTCATGACTAGGTCTGGTTTTATTTAAAGAGTTGTTGATGCTAATATGGTTATATCATGATTTACGTAGATTAAAATTTAAGATCTCTGAAACCAAAATACTCTGATATACTTCTCTAATATTATCATTCACTCAAAGCAAGATTAGCATGATTACTTGTTATTATTGATGTATTGAATGTTGAATCATATATTTCTTTTGTTAGCGACATTTTCCACTATTCCTAATATTAAAGTTGTTATTTATATGATCATCTCTATTATTTATGATGACGTTTATTTTATTATTGAACTTGGTGTTAATTCTACCTTTGATTGAAGCATTGACATGTTTGATAATGTCCATATCTTTTCTACTATAAATACTAACAGCTTTTTTATCCCCTTTAAGTGCTCAATATTTTTTTACTAGGGATTATTATTAACCGTTTTAACACTAATGGCACCTGATAGCCTCAACCTATAGCTTTCTAATTCCATCCATAGTTAGGGTGATCATACCAAGTATAACTATGCTTCATATTAATCTGCCATGCAAGCTTAAGAACAATCATGGACATTAATGCTTTTTATGACCCCATTACCAACACTATTATATAATACCAAAGTAACATTAACACTAATATCATCCTTGATATTAATATTGTCAGGTATATATCGTGAGAATTATAATTCTCATTGCCAACCCAAAATTCAAAATGAATTGATTATTAACCAAATCTCCACTTAACATTTGTATTAGTACTACACATTATATTACCACTATTTCCATTATTAAGTTTATTACGATATGCTTAATATTACTAATAAGATGGTTATAATTACTAATATATATTTTTCTTAAAAACATAACAAATTATTATTATATTTATTTATCCTTTTATATTTATATATCTTTAATAAATAAACTTTATAAGAAAATTATATATATATAATAAAATTAATCTTAAATTTATTATTTAAATTGTATGACATAACGTATGACAGTTACAATTACTAAGTTAATATAAACTAGCTTGCACCTCAACAAGGTGCAATGGTTACACCGATAGCGGGATATACTCTGGCAATATATTGAAGGGCAGGGGAAAAAATCACAAGAAAATGTAAATTGCTTTTCTTAATGTTCAAGATTTAGAAAATATGTTTCAAGTGAGCACTGGAAGTAAGCATCTCAATATCTTTCTTTATGTGTGTGTTTCCCATTCACGTTGCAATGGAGGCTTAGCTGTTTGTCCATGTTATTCCCAGGTCAACCCACCATGGGAATTCAGTATGGGGCCACAAGTACATTTAATTGCATAATCTATAATATCAATGTTATAGCTACATATGCTTGCAACATTTCCAAGGAGCAATGACTTATACACTTATTTTTCTTAATGTAATAAATTGTATGCCAGTCATATACATTTATTTGCATTTATCATTCACATACGCTATGATATTAGGAACCTTCTTATAATATCCCAATAAGGTGTTGCACTCCATCATATTTTAATATTACTATTCCCAATTCATCAAGCTAATAATATTACATAAAAATATATTCATGGTACCACAATCAGTGTCTACTATAACATATGCAATAGTATGATTTCTTGATAGTTATGTTGAAAAAGATAACTCTTATCATGTTTCCATAAATAACTACAATATCAAAATGATTTTATGAATAAAGTACATATCAATTCTATATTATCTTGCAATCCAGAGAGATATCTCGATTAATCTCACTTACATTCTGATGGAAAGAAAAGAACATCCTAAAAATTATAAACACATGCCTCATAAGGCGTTACAAAGTACAGTTAAATAGTAACAACAATAGAACTGCAACGTATTTTCCCAATTGATGTCATATTAATTAATTTGAACTTCCTACTAATGTGAATAACATAGAATTAATTACTATTTAGTGAGGGGAAATGTGGAGAGTACTTACCTTTAGATATTTCTATGGTAGACATTGAGTTCTTCATCTATTTATTGAGCTAATCCATTAGTCCATGATCGAGGCAAGAGATGTGTATATCTTAGCCATGTTATCTTAGACTATGCATCAAAACTTAGGGAGATATGCCAACCACATGTTTGCTAGCTACCAACAGTAATTTGACTGACTTTGGCAATCTTTTCCCCAAAATTCTCATTTCAACACAGGCAGGGAGAACAACGTCCATAATTTGTGCCCTCTTTGTAGCTTTTAGGCTTGATGATCTCAAACTTTGAGGCATCCACTGCCTCAATGCTAGGCCCCCATACATGCCACAAAAACTCTCAAAGGATCTCATATTTTGAGGCGTATGATGCAAAAAATTATCACACAATCGAATCTAGAAATCACTCAACAATTATCAATATGGAGCAATATAGGTACAATCTAAAATGGCATAAATTTTATTTTCTATGCATATTTGATTTGAGACATGTAGATCTAAAGTGATGTAATATAGACTTTCAAAACTTGCTTGTCCTAATTTATGATGATTGATAAGCTTGTAAGGATTGTGAGGTCTAAAAACACATTAGGAGAATATGTTGGATTGTTACAGTCAAACTCTTCTAAGATAAACCCTTGGATTAAGTAGGTTTATGACTCCAAGAAAAGACTCCAAGAAAACATATACAAATGTGCAAGTGGCATGTCATTCTAAAGTAGATATGTTATTTTAAGCTCTAAATCTAAACACTCCTAGAATGATTGCTCCTTATTTGATCTTACAATTTTTCTCTATGATTTAAGTGCACAATGAACATCTTTAAATTTCAAAACAGAGCTATAAGTCACACAAATATGTGTGAAGTTGGCTTACAACATCTAATAAAAAGAGATAAGGAATTTGAAATTTAAATATGAATTTTGAAATTTGGATGTGCCTATAAAGACAAAAAAAAAATGAATGTATGAAATTGGGTGTAGCTATAAATACAATAATTAAAATTAAGTGAAAATTGTCTAAAAATAAATAAAAATATTAATAATATTAAGTTAAAAACTAAACCAAACACAAAAATATAACCAATATCAATATATAAATAATGGCACAACCGTTGTAATAGTGACCTAATGATCATGAATTCAAATCTTCAATAAAATAAAAATAAAAATATATATCTACACTAAAAAAATTCACTCAAAAATAAAGAAATGATATACAAATTTCACCATTACATCAGTTTTAGAAACATTGGAGTACCTTCTGACCATATGAGTGGATGCCCTTCCATGCCTTCTAATGGCAATAACGGTAATCATGATAGTATAACCGCAGAAGTCCACTTTCAAAATAAAGTGGAACACAAGATTAGGTGTGGATTAATCCGACCATGTACATGTCTCAATAGGAATACTAATTTGGGGAACTTCCTCTTACATCATTAGTTGTTTACAATTTACAATACTCTGTAAAATGTTGCATCGTTCCATGTTCCATGATATTAATATCAACATTGACAATGACCCAAAGCATTTCTGTTCTATTTTGAGCTCTGATCAACGCCATTAAAAGCCTTAATTAATAAAACCTTGTTTCCTCTTGAAAACTGCTGAAAAGCTTATTAAGACTGGCAAAACCATCAAGTAACAGAGGGTGGAGGCGACCTACAGAAATTAATTATGCGAGATTAGCTGCAGTCGGATACAAGAGCAGACAGGAAAGCAACATTTCACAGACAAGGAAGAGATGATGATAACAAGTAACCAGAGTTAAGTGGGGTTCTTTCATTGATTACTCAAGGCTGTACCGCTCCATTGGGCAGCGCCAGTCCCATGTCATGTGCCTTTTGGCTCCATACGCCTAGCATGCATTCTCTTTCACACCTTCCTTTTTACTTTTCATCTTGCAATGCCGAATTTTGTAACTTGTTTCTCTCGCTACAGGAACCTGCTGCACTGTAATTTGTGCCCTCTCCATAGCTTTTAGGCTTGATGATCTCAGACTTTGAGGCGTCCACTGCCTCAGTGCTAGGTGCCCATACATGCCACAAAAATCTCTGTTTCGCCTCTCTCTATTTTCTCCCTTTTCACTGCTCGCATCTTGAAGAGTTTTCTCTTTCAAGTGAATCTCCTCAGATGTAAATATTCTATCTATTGTGCTTTGATGGGCATCCTTAACTATATTCCAAATCTCTCTTTTTGGCTCAGACGGGAAGAACAACGGCGTGGTGATGGACTCTCATTTCTCACTCCTACTCCTTCCTACGCCCCTTTCTCCCCCATTTCTTCTCAAAATATCGTGTGTATCCAGTCAAGGGGTTGTGAGGGTTTAAATTATGCCTTGTACAACTCTAGTCTTCTTGGCAGCTGTTATTGGAAATTGTTCATCCTATTTATCTTTTGAGCCAAGTACCACTGATACAAAATGGGTTTATGACGTCAATTATGTGAGCCTGGTTGCAGCCATATTCTTTGCATATGTATGCCTTGCTCACAGGCAATTTGCATCTGCTACACGCACAGCTTTACATACAAGCTTATTTACATGTATGCCAACTGTATTATAAACTTACAGACAATCTAATTTCAAATAGATCTAAATTAAAATTATGATATTTACAAAAATATAAACTTCTGAATCACTTTTCAAATCAACTTTCCATCTCATTTTAAAAATCACAAAATATGTTCTCAAACTTGATACAAAACTTAAATACAATTTTCATCCAGAAACCTTCAATTAGATTTAAACTGAAAGGAAGAAAATATAAATTGTATTGGGTGTGTGCCAGGGCCAAGGAAAGAAATGTCCTACCCTAGGACATTGTCCTCTGCATTCTTTTCACGGGTAAGAAGAGTGTCCCTTCTCTTGAAAGTATACAAGGGAAAATTTGACCCTGCAATCAACTCCAATTGTTAGACTAAATCACAGAACCAGGCCAAAGAATTTAGAACATGAATTATGTAACACTAAAAATCAATCTACAAAAGTGAACTTTAAACTATATGCTTCCAATTTCGAAAATAATCAATTTAATAGCTACAATCAGAAACCTCCAGAAAACGAACAAACTATGAGTCTCAAGGCACTTATTCCAAATAGAAAAAAGACCTGTAGCAATATTTATGCGGGAAAAGAGTTGTCCTCCTTATCAATTTAAATGAAACCTACTAAAACAGAAATAAAACTCTGTTCTTAGGTTAACAAAAATAAAGTATTTCGCATTACATTCAATTGACAATACCCACAGGCGAAAGCCACTTTCAAACATTACCATTCAAATAGTCCAAAAGGGTGCCCTACTTTAAACGCAAATAGAACCCTACTCTTGACTCCCACCCAAATAAAATCCCGAGTCAAATCCGATCCTGAGACTGACATGCTAAAAAAAGCAAGCACGATTTTGTTCTAAAAACAAATTTAGCAAAACTAACAAAATTATAATAGTAAGTAACAGGCAACAGCTTTAGGATTTAGGACAATTTGAATGCTGCACGTTTATGATCCCAAAAATGGAAATTTACAACGAAGAAAACTGTCGCAATAGGTTGCTCAAAAAGCACCTCACTGCGGATTTGGCTCTATATTGAAACCATCTTACTCAAAATTCCCCTTTGCAAAATCAAACCCTAACAGTGATAATCGAAGAAAATACACAATCAAAGTTCAATCGTCAGAATATATGCCGAAGAAGCCTTTAGAAGACAAAACTTGCCACAAAGACTCAATCCTAAATAAGAAAAAGGGTAAAGCCCAAAACAAAAAAAACTGGAGGAGAGTTACCTGGAACACAGCACTGGCCTAAACAGTCGTGGCCGCATCCAAGCCCTTCCGAACCCTTTTGGTGGAGCGAAACAACAGTCGGGCACCTCTTTATGGTCAACATGACGCTGACGATGACGATGGCAACAGTTTAAATAGCAGTATACACAAGGAAACAATTACTTACCCCAAATTCTTCTTCCCTGTGAAAGATGAAGAAAGAGGGGAAGGGAAAGGGAAAGGTAAAGGCCTCCTCCGGCGAGAAAGAGAAGATCAGAAGGGCTGCCGCCTTCAGAGGGCAGAGCTCCCCTCCCACCGTGTGCCATAGGACTTCTCTCTAGTAAATAAGTCCCCCAAGAAATATTCGACCTACTTTGCTTGTAGCACAGGGGAGTGGTGTAGAACGGCGCCAATGGCTCCCAGCCATTCCTGGTGACGCGAAAACAGGAGGAATGGCCATGCCTGCTGACTCGGAAACAGTCAATACGGGAATCATAGTATACAATGTACTTGAGGAAACTTTAAAACCCCTAACTGCACCCACTGCCGCTGGCGCCCTTCTGCCCGAGATTTGGTGAGGGCGAGCACAGTGACTTCCAGAAGCGATATTCGCATGCCTAATGTACAACACGAATAGAGGAGATTAGGGTATTATAATAAAATATATTATCTCAAACAGGAAAATGCGGATGGTATGTCTCAAACCAGAATCCAACCGGAATAGTCTCAGCCGGCATCAGACAGTGAGACTTTTCGGTTGAATTCTCACCTATAATAGCCTATCGGTTAATTACTCAGAGATGTCTTTGCCGTAAATAATTGGAGAAATTGAGGGCGCTAGAAATGCTAAGAGTCTGTAGTAATTGCTAGGGCAACTACTCACTGACAGCCCCCTGCGAATGTGTTAACTTCTGAACTCCCATTGAATCAGATCTTAAGGTATAATATTTCGCATTCAACTTGCCAGCACTCCACCATTGGATAACACTATGTGAATTAATTTTACTGCAGTGACAAGGACATCGAGGCAGGAGATTAGCTGCATTATTTGCTTTAGATACTCGGGACGTAAATACAATGCTCAATAAAATTAAATTGTAACCAAACTTCTACACCGATGGCAGTTTGTCAACTAGCTACCAAGTTGACTGGAAGAACAAAAGCTGGGCAATTTGAACACACTACCATTCAATCCATGGTAAGTCGTGAAAGACTCTCACCATTACTCAAAAGACATTCGTCAAAGTTCCCGCTTTGGTCACAGTCAAGTTTTTGGTCACGTCTGCAGAGTAAAAAGACATGAATGTCTGCAGCGTAAAAAGACATGAATCTGCTCACGAGGTAGTTGCAATGTTTCAGTGTATGCAACAAACACAACCCTGCGCAGTTCCAGCCTGTGCCAAAATGGG
Organism: Sequoia sempervirens; assembly: GCA_007258455.2. Classification (NCBI taxonomy): domain Eukaryota; kingdom Viridiplantae; phylum Streptophyta; class Pinopsida; order Cupressales; family Cupressaceae; genus Sequoia; species Sequoia sempervirens. Next base: position 398,179 of record VDFB02153095.1, on the reverse strand, counting down.
AGCTTTGGAGCAGATTATCCGTAAAAGTAGTAAGGATATAGGAATTTTGTCAGTTGGTAATGCTCTGGTAGACATGCATGCAAATTGTAGAAGGAAAGACAAGAAACTGAACTGTTTAACTGAATGCCTCAAAAATGGGGTCGTATGGAATGCTACGGTTGCAGGAAATGCACAAAATGGGTTTGTTTGAAAGGCTTTAGAAACTTTCAAGCAGATGCAATTGGCAGGTGTAAAGCCAGACTCCTCTACCTTTACCACCATCCTCCCTGCCTATGCCGAAATATATATTAAAAGTGTAATATATATTAATTTCTATGTTATAGAAGTATAATATATGTTAAATATTTGTTTTTATATTAAATATTTAAATAAACTTTGACATATATAATGATTTTTGGAGGTTAGAATATGTTAATCATTAAAAAACATGCATCTTTGTGATATTTGAGTGTGATATGTGAATTTTCATGTTAATTATTGGTAAATTATTTATAGTTTAGAATAATCATATATAGAAAGTTGTATAGATTTCTATACTAGTTAATATAAATTATTGTATACTTAGATGATAACATGATAGGTAGTTATTAAGAATTAGAAAGGAAATGGAACATCAAAATATGGTAAGGAGGGACAATACTTCTATATTTGATATTTTTTTATGATAGGTTTCTTATGGTTGATGTTTCGAGTACTATGAAAAAATTCTTTTAAGGACTCAAAATTGTCATTGTTTTCCTATGTTTGTACTTTCATTATATGTTTAGCAGTAAAGTTTGGTGTTGGGATCTCGTAAATCAATTATTTATGTGGATGCTTGCTTTGAATTATTGATGTGGATTGTTTATGGTTGTATACATGTGTTAACCCATACTTATTATTGATTACATATTTATGCATTGATTTCAATGGACTAGAGTCATGCATGACTATGGTGATGCCACCTTGAATGTTGCATAACCTTTATAATCAATCATCTATATATGGTATATGTGACTAATCATACATTATGAATTGAATTTTGGTATAAATATAATAAGGCATGATAATGATAGTATGATTTATTATAATGCTTCATAGTACAACTAGGTTTATTGATTATTGTGCTTGTGATGTTGCACATTCCTCAATTTAAATGCATGAGAACACGTTGAGATCTTGGCTTGACATGTCAGTTTCACTATGATTTCTAGGATTAAGGTATGAGTGGAAGTTTTTATACCTTACTTGCATGAGATCTTAGTATATCCTTAGTATTTCATTGCTTCTTATTTGTGAAAAAATTGGTATTGTTTGGTAAAACTATTGATACCTTTTGATTCAATTCCAATCGGTTTGTATATAGATATAAATATCTAGTCTAGTTAAGTTAGTAATATACCTATAAGGTTAAATTGATCTTACCAATTATCTATGTTTGTCAACCATGTCAATTTAATTTCTTGCTTTGTGCTTTTAACTTAAACTGGATATAGACTTAGTATTCCACCAGTAGAGATTGTTTGTAGGTAATTTATCATTTCTCAATAATTTTTTAACCTTGTCAAAGTGTTGATTGATTGTTAAACATAAGAAGCATACTATTATGAACTTATAGGTACATTTTGATGTTCATAGGCATCGTAGTCAATCCATTCAAATTATAAGCTATGAAAAATTCAAGCATCGAATCTTACTAGCCCTATATTGGTGTAAAGATGAATAAAGTTTAGGTTAATTTCTTACCAAATATTGATGCATTGGGATGATGCAAACTCTTAGAGGTGTAGTATGTCATGCTAATTATTTCATTCTCTTATTGTATATATCACAATTATATTAACATATTTGTAATTCTAAAGTTAATCCTATTTATAATTTATGTTAAATTTTTTATTTAATTCATTCCTTCATAGTTGTTGCATGAGAATGGAGGCAACATTATGCCACCACTATGCAAAAAAACTAAATATATTGTTGTGTAGAGGTCATGTAGGAAATGCAAACTACCATAATTATAGGTGAAGTTCTTTATTTAATTAGAAACATGAGTATAGGGGCAGCAAGAGAGATTTTATTTTATTTAAAATGATTGAGAAGTGAGAATCAAGAAGAAAGAGAGAGAATGGAAAAAAATCAAAAGGAAAAAAATGATAAAGGAGAGGCACAAGGACACTAGAAAGATTAAGGAAATTTTCTTTACTTTTGCTAATGGCATTACATGAGAAAGAAAAATATGAAAAGAACAAACATGTGATTGCGAATAAGAGAGTATAGTGCCAAGATTGAGGCTAAGCTTACCAAGATTAGTGACTTGGTTTTGTTCCTCCTTTACGCACATCTCATTCCTTCCTTCACCAATGATGAGTCCATTTCACTATAGAAAAATCTTGAATAGGTCATGATATTATGATTAAATTGTTGATTGAACATAGGTATTTTTGGTGCTCTAGATATGTGTGTTTACCATAACTTGAAATTTCAAACAAAGGATTGTAATGTGTTCTTAAGGAATATGTTGTATGATATAGATAGAATCCATAGGTAGAATTGTTGGTGGATTATTATAGTGTTCTATATAAAAGAATGCTTGTTTAATTTTTTTGAAGTTTTAAAGAAATATATTGAAATTTAAGATGAATTCTTCAAGTATATTTTAGATTTTTTGACATGTATAGAAGTAATAAATACATTATTGAAATTTTAGATGGACATCTTAAAGTATTTCTAGAGATTTTGACTTGTTGCAAAGGTGACACATACTTCATGCATGTCTACAAAACCTAGATGGGTGAGTAAATTTTGTGTTAAAGTTTATCATTTTTAGATGTATTGCATGTATGTATTAAGAATCTAGATGCATAGGTAAAGTTACACAAAGCACTATAAAGGAAATCATCTATTTTGATTCATTTTAAAAAGTGATCATATCATATTTTTGGCATCAATAACTCCATCATGTAAGACACCAAAAATTTATGGGGAAGAAGAGCAAGAAATAAGGGAGGAACTAAAGTTGTTAATTGGTGGAGAAGATTAGATAATGTTTAGCAATAGAATAAAATAAGTCACCAAAATTTTGGAGTTTTCTAAGGAAACTTTGAAGATGATAAATGAGAATGATTCCTAGGTTGAAGAAGAAAAGAACTCAAAGAAAATTAAAGATAAATCAATTATTAATGATGTGTTGTCAACCAACACATTCCCCAAGCTAAAGAGATACTACCAAGAGATGAACCTCATGGATTATGTCACCTCCCATGTTCTCAAAATCAAGAAGAGTTTCTAAAGAGTCAACATAAGTAGTGAATCCTTAATTGGGTTAGAGAAAGCAAGATCAAGAAACAATTATGTATGAGATTTGTGATAGGTATTACGAAGTGAGTTATTAGATGTTCAAGTGCCAAGAGATAATTGTAGAGAATAGACTTTGGTAAGTAGAAAAGGAGTGGAACTAGACAAAGAAGCCATGATAAAGAGAGAAAGAGATCCACAAGTAGAGAATAAATTAGGAAAAAAGATAATCCCTAACCATACAAAACAAATCAAGAACACCTTTACCGCCTCTAAATATGGATGCACATATGACTACTTGCTCCCTATTTTTGGTAAATACACCAAGGATGCTAACAAACATCTATTTACCTTTGCCTTAGACTTTCATTGGATTGGGGTTGACATTAATGATGAGTAGACTCACTTGTACAATTTTGTGGAGACCCTTAATGATGAGGCACTAATATGGTGCATTAAAAAATACCCTAAGAATGATAAAACATGGAAATAATTGAGTGACTTATATTGACACATTTCCATTTACCTAATGTATGAACAAAATATACATAAATAAAATATGGAAGATGACAAAAACTAAGGAGGAATAGGTAAAATATTATGAACAATGATTTAAAAGTATGGCTAGAAAGATAGAAGAAACCCTAACATAAAATAAATGAATTGAGTGGTTTATTTTAGGGTTATGTTCACCTCACATTATAGCAAAACTAGACGAGAAGATTTCCTCTACATATAAGGATGCAGTAGAATTGATCACTAGAATAGAATCCTAATCAAAGATATGGGAGAATGATTCAGTAGGATAAGATGAAATTGATAATTTCAAATTAGAGTAAGAAAACGTAATATTGATCACCAGAATAGAATCCTAATCAAAGATATGGGAGAATGATTTAGTAGGAAAAGATGAAATTGATAATTTCAAATTAGGGTAAGAAAACATAATGTTGAAGTAAGAAATTCTATTGAAAGGTGAGAAGGATAAGACTTCTCCCCTGCCTAGAAGAAGTAAAATTTGGTTTAAAAATTATAACAAAGAAGAACATCTAAGGAATGAATGTTTGATTTAATCAAAGGCACCAAAAGGGATACCAAACTAAGAGGGGAACTTGAGAAGTCCCCTAGAAAGATGGCAAGTATATATTGTAAAATATAAATTGGGATAAACATGAAACAAATTAGTGCCAATATTACTTCATGAAGAAGATGAATATGAAGCATGGTTCATAGATTGACTAAGGAAGCATTTTTTGGATATGGGTGTAGCTAGGACATACAATTTAGCTATAAGAGCATTTAATGTTTATTTGACACATGGCTAATGGGAAATTTAGTTCAGAGAAAGTATAGGACCACTTAACAATATACATTATGTGGTACCACAAATTCAAGATGCAAGGTCCTCCATGAGTTACCATGATAACTATTGAGAATGAGGTGGTAGGGGAGGCTACCACAATAATAATAGAGGTTCTAAAGAAAGAGGAAGGACCAAAAGGAAAAAATGTTATAACTATGGTAAACTAGGACATTATTCTAATGAGTGCAGAAGAAAAAAAGAAGGAAAGTCCACATGATTTTTGTGGTAATAAATCACATGATATTTCTAGTTGTCCCAAATTTAATAGTTATATAAGAGTGTGTTGGCACTATGACCATAAAGTGAATAATTGTCTAGTCTAAATGTAATCTATGATACTAAAATTTAGTAATGAGTAATTAAATTAGAGAAGCAAATGTTAGACAATGTAAGCATTCAAATGTAGAATAGAATAACCCTCATTGATAAATGAGAAATTGGAAAAATAATACAAAGGAAAAAAGGAAAAACTCAAGAAAAAGAGTAAAAAGAATCTAGGGTTAGATTAATAGAAACATATCCTAGAAAAATCTTATAATTGTGAAAATGAAGAAAAAAAATTTAGATAAAAGGTAACATGATTTGGTAATAAAGAAGTTCAAATAACTAATTAAAAAAAAAAAAAAAAATTAAAATGAAGAGGATGATAATAAATGTTTCATAGCAAAATATGTCTATGCTCACTACCTACAAAAGCTCCCAATTTTGCATAGGCGGGAGAATGTTTCTAAATCTTTATCAACAAATCAATTTTGTTCATATCCTGCAATCATGGCATTCCATGAGACCAAATTTCTTTTAAGGCACATTGTCAAACAGTTCGCGTGCCTTGTCTATGCTTCCACATTTTGCATACATGTCTACCAGAGCGGTTGCAACATCTGACAAAATTTCTCTTATGTTTTATGCTTTGAAGGATGCTCATACCCTGTCCCAAAGCTCCCATTCGACACAGGCTGGGAGGATGCTGTCAAATGTTGTAGAGTTTGGCTTTACACCTGCCAATTGCATTTGCTTGAAAGTTTCTAAAGCATCTTCAACAAACCCATTTTATGAATATCCTGCAATGAGGGCATTCCATGAGAACACATTTCCTTGCTGCATTCTGTCAAATAGTTCACGTGCCTTGTCTATCCTTCCAAATTTTGAATACAAGTTTAACAGGGTAGTTGCAAATACATCTGACAAAAAACCTCTATCCTCATCCTGAGATGGGTGTGCACAGCCTATTCCAAAGCTCCCATTTCGGCACAGGCAGGGAGGATGGTGATAAAGGTAGAGGAATCTGGCTTTACACCTGCCATTTGCATCTGCTTGAAAGTTTCTAAAGCCTTTTCAACAAACCCATTTTGTGCATATCCTGCAATCGTAGCATTCCATAAGACCCTATTTTTGAGGCATTCGATCAAACAATTCACGTACAGGAGCATTACCAACTGACAAAATTCCTATATCCTTCTTGCTTTTACGGATAATCTGTTCCAAAGCTCCCATTTTGGCACAGGCTGGAACTGCGCAGGGTTGTAGACCTGTTTGTTGCATACACTGAAACCTTGCAACTACCTCGTGAGTAGATTCATGTCTTTTTACGCTGCAGACATTCATGTCTTTTTACTCTACAGACGTGACCAAAAACTTGACTGTGACCAAAGCAGGAACTTTGACGAATGTCTTTTGAGTTATGAGCGGGAGAACCAATTTTTAAAAATGCATCCACCAAACGGGGTTAATGGCGAACGGGAAGAGAGACTGATTACGGCTGGGTCCCACACCAGCCACCTAAGCGGTCAACGCTTAGAGTGTGCTGGTTAAGCCCAGCCGAGCTAGAGCATAATATGACCAGAATTGTAAATGCTACTACATCAGTATTTACTCAAGCAATGAAATCATCTTTAGACATGTTTGTCATTGTTTTTCTTAGGAGGCTAAGAAAGGCAGAAAATCATTAGCAAACTTTTCATTAACACTATTAATTTTTGAACAAAAATATAAATCATTTCCTTTGTAAGTCATATAGTCTCCTATATCAATCTGCCCATTTAAACAACATAGTTCTTCTTTTCATACATTAGTCTTCTTTCGCCCTAGTAATAGGAATCACAATATTTTGTTTAAATTAAAATGCCTCAAGATAATAACTTTTCCATAATGAGCTGGTTTTAACAATAAAAGAAGATACAACTTAAGTTTGCACCATATTTCTTCAAATGCCAAATAGAGGTCTCTCTTTATCTCAAACTTCCCTTTTGATATCGGTTTAAAGAGAAATTTTTTTTCCCTCATTACCGCAAAATACTAATTTTGCTAATCAAGCTTGTGTTCTTACAACATTACATAAAATGAGATAAATAACAACCATTACATAAGTACTAGCTCTCCACCCTACCGTAATAGTGTCATGGAGCCTCGTGGGCTCTAGCCATACCCCCGAGCAAGAAAATATTTAACCCCAAGATGATTAATGGAGTTTCTTAGATTTTACAAAAGGAATAGAATATCATAACATCAAATTACATGCCTATGAGTTCTCCACTCTCCATACTCAACCAAGATTCACACAACATTCTCACATTCTACAACAACAAAACATAGAAGGGTGAAAGTAAGGAAAACTTATCTATTTTCTTTAGAGGAGGAAATTAGGCTCTTCTATCCTTCTTTCTCCTCCAAGCCATGCCATCTTCATCACTTCCTCATAAGAGGAAGAACTTCTCTCCTCTTCTCATACTTTTCTTCTTCTCCGCTAGATTTCTCCAAAAGGAGAAAATGGTTAACAACCCACTCATTCTTCCTCTCCAAAATATATAGGAGTTTCAATTTGCAACCCTTGGATGGGGAGGTGTGAGTGTACCTCCACCATCAATGAGGGTCTTTTCCTTATTTAAGAGGGGTACATATACTTGGACAACCCCTCAATCTTTTCACCCCATCCTTTCCTCAAAATTCGTCACTCCTCATTATGAGAACTTTTGAGGAGTCAAATCATGTCCTTGAGGCCCCATTGCATGCCCATTTGACCCCTACCACTATGGTATAGACCCTAGGAGGTTTATTTTTGTATCCCAACCAAGAAAATTGACCAACAACCCTCCTTAAAAACCCACTTAAGGATCCATCCGAGTTTCACACTTGGATAAGGGTTCCTAACCCCTAACCCCACTTGCACCCACATAACACATAATCTAATATCCTTTTAATATCAAACCTTACCATATTAGTTTACCACATATTAACATTATTTATTTCTAAGCCCCAAAAAGGTTCAAATTCATATCCACAATAAGATGTCTTTTGATTTGTTCTCAATGGTTTTCCCTTCTCCTACACATTACCAATGCAATAGTAAGAAACAATCATGTATAATATTAATATGCAAGCTTAATATCCTAAGATTTATCTATGCAACCATTCTATTTAAAATTTCAATTCGTATTCCATAATTTATGAGTTCCTAACACCTTCATGGTAGTGACAATTAAACAAAATGTCAGAATGAAATGCAAGAATATTGTTACACAATCACACTATTTATCATCTGTAATACATCTTACCATCTATTTAGGGACCATGGAACAGATTAGGGTTTTACTAATCACATGTGAAGCGGGGTCTTACATTTAGAATGTACAAGTAGTTGAGCCAATACTAATAGTCATGAAAATATTTTTCATTATTTGATACCATCTATTAATTATTTAATTTAACATATATAATTGATATTTCAAAATGCATTCATGTCCCTATTAAACACTATTTTAGAAAGTGAGTTTAGGTCGTCCTTAATACATGAAAGGCTTAAGTAGACTAAATCAAGTAATATTTACCTATAATCCTAGAGGCCATAAGTGAATATGAAGTAGGAACTATTATCACAATAATTCCAAAGTAAATAATTATTCTCATCAAAATATTTTAAAAAATTACATGATCCATAATGGAATACTCTAACATCAAATTCCACTAGCTTGAAAACCTTATTAATGAAAAACACAATGAAAAATTAAGAGTCGTATTATTGAAGATTTAGATACATATCTTATTAGAAACCCCTTCTAAAAATACATATATTTGAGTATATCATCTTACCATTTAGGGTAACTATGTAGGAATAATAGTAACTCAAATTTGTGAAGGTTCTATTGTTTACTTCAAAACAATGCAATAATGTTAAGGTTTCATGTTATAAATACTATAAATTTAGACACTAAGATAAGAATTTTAAATAATGATTAGGATAATGAACATTGCAATAGTTATCTTTGAAGTTAGTATGACCCAAGTTATTATTATCAACCTAGTTAAGTATTTATTTCACATATATGAAAAATAGAAATTGTTTAACAAGAACAAGTTTAGTCCTTCAATATTTTTATATGTATATGTGTATATATATACATCTTCCAACCATCATTGTAGATACTAAAATATAACCCAATAAAGGAAGTGGATGATGAAATTCAATTAGGACTTAAAATTTCATAAATTAATTTTTAGAATCTATTCTTGCTATAATCAGATATGATAGGGGATATTATAGTGCCTCTCCTATTTGCATATTGTTAATGCAAGATTGGTGCTTTAGCTTCACCATTTCCTTGTGATTGTTGTGGTGATTATTATATAGATATGAATGGTGTGTATGAACCACCATATGTTCGAGATGAAGTTCCTCAACATTTCAATTGTTGACATTTTATATGTTTACATGCTTGGTTTATTGGTATGCTTTAGTTCAATGATGTGCATTATACATGTTGTGACTAAATGTAAACATGGCTATTAATGCTCAAGAAATGATTTATATGATAGATATATGGATGTTATTTATGTTTTATGGTATTAGACCCCATTGGGTAATTATGTTGTGCTTTGACTATATACATTGAGAAAATACACTTGACGTGCATTGAATGGTTATAGGTATAGGGTTATTTCTCCATGTGAGGCCCACCTTTAGATTTATTAGACATTATGCCATTTCACTATCAATTATATTGATACATTATGGTATTGTGTGTGTTATGACAATTAGATACGTGGTAGTATATTGGATTTCGTTAATGATTAAATGCATGTGTAGAATGGCCTAATGGCATTTCAATAACTATATGTGTGATGGTGAGTTGATAATGCATATGTTGATTTGAATATTATGATGGGTAAAGTGATTGGGTTTTAAATGAAATCATGAACTGAAGATTATTGTTTACCTTGTGAGATTTGAATGAATATTATTACATATGTGGAATTAATAATTGTGATTCTTAGAGACTATGCTAATTTGTAATTAGGAAATTGTGTGACTTGAAATGATTTACAAAAACTCATACTGTGAATGCAAATGTTTCATTTTGGTTGCTTCAACTATGTGATTTTATTAGATGCACTAATGTGTAAAATCAAGTGTGTAGGTTTAACCGATGGTCATGGAATCAGAGATTTCCAAGGAACCTAATGTGAGCCATCTCGAAATACTAACTATAGCCCATTTGGAGGGATTATAGTGTCTATGTATTGTGGTTAATGTGATGTGGTTTGAAATATGATTGTATGTGATTTTTTGGGTTCTTTAAGTCTTGAAGTTTGAATATTTAATTTTTAATTTTATTCTTGAGGGTAAATTTTGTTTGAGTTTTAAATGGGTGAAAAAAGTTCATTTTGTGTAATTTCTTCATTTTTTAATCCCTTAGGGTGGTAACATAAGGGTTGGATACTTGATTTAACCCATATCTTGGGCCATATGTAAGATATAACCCCTCTTAATTGCCCATTAAGAAAGGTGACGAATTTTGAGGGTTTTGGGGTGGAGTAGTGCACACCCCTTCTTAATGATTTTGAAGACTTTTGAGAGTGGAGTGAAAGACACTCCTTCCTCCCTTAAATGCCTTCCACATAGGGAAGACTTATAGAGTTATGTGTTGGAGGAATGAGAAGATGACAAGTGTCACCTCCCCATTGGTGAGGATTCCAAATTGGAGACTCTATTTGGCTTTTCTTTTTGAAGGGATAAGGGGGCTCTTCTTCTTTTCTCTTGGATGGAAAGAGTTTTCTTTGGTTGGGAGCTCTTCTTGCTTGGTTTGGGAAGGATATTGGAGGAAGTTGGAGATTGGGCTACTCTTCAACCCTTTTTGCACCATTGTTGAACTTTGAGTAGGTAAGCCTTCTTAGCTATTATTTCTTATGCTTAAAAGTAATTGTGTGAGACTTATGTGTTGGGAATGTTGTATTTGGTGTATTTTTTTGAGTATGATGATGTTGTATATTTTTATGAGTATGGGTTGTGAAGGTCAAGCTCACCCTATGGGAAGAGAAACCTTAGTGTGTGGGGAGAGTAGGAACCTTCTTGGGAAGTAAATTCCTCCTTAGAGAAGGAGAGGATAAGTGTGGGTATGAGTACCCTTATGATTCAAATGATGGCATGTGATTTGCAAATTCCCCCTTAGAGAAGGAGATGATAGGTGTGGGTATGAGTACCCTTATGATTGGGTGGCTTGTGATTTGTGTTGGAAGGAAGTTTGGAGATAAAAGGGTGTTTTAATGAAAGAAGGGTTTAATGTGAAGTATAATTTACCTTTTCCCAAGTGGAGAGTAGTCTATCCCCTCCCCTATTGAGAACCTTTTTGGGGTTCTAAGTGTGTGTAAAGCCTTGGGTGGGTATGCTTTTGTGTTTGTAATTTTTGAGAGATTATATTGTGTGTGTATTTTGTGTGCAGCCGGATTCCTTGAAAATCTACTAGCTCGAGAGAGACCTATGAGTAGGTCTACGGCTGGAAGGTGAGCTTCCCATGGCCATTGGAAAGCTTTGGTTTTTGTTTTGTTTGTTTTTATTTTGACTAGGACTGAATTCATGGAAGGGTTGCAAATTTGGAGAAAAGCCACTGTTGTTCAAATGTTGCGGAACAGTTTCCTTCATTGTGATGGGCAGAAAAGAAATAAGGAAATATTGTGATTTATAAGCAAACTTTTTGAAATAGCATGTGTATGTATTAACTGATGAAAGTAAGGGTTATCTCTATAAAAATGGAAAGGAGAACCAAGAAAAAAAAACAAAAAAAGCTCATTTCACAAATCAAGGAAGAGTATATTAAGTTGGATATTTATTTATTTATTTTGATGCATGACACCAAAAAAAAATAGAATGCATGGTGTTATTCCTGTGCTTGTAGAAGAATGAATATATGTTGATGGAAATACTGTGAAATTTCTTATACAGTTGAATGAATATACGATGTATCATTGCGGTAGTATGGAAATTCATTTTGTTTAGAATTTAATGACTGTAGAATGTTTAAAAGGAGACAAAAAGAAAAGAAATACAACAAGGGAATGAAATGTCTGCTCGAATTGCATTATGGTGTAATACATTTTGTTGTATTCTAGTATTCAAAAATCAGGAGAAACATAAGAGGGATTGCTTCCTATTAAAAGTACTACTTCCTATAGTAAATATAATAAAGTATTGCTTCTATTTAAACCTCCACCCTGCATTCTGAGATTTAGATTTGCAATAGAGGGAAATGATTACACAATCTAAGAAATAAAATATTTATGAAAGGGAAGTGTCTGGGTGACAACATGCATCTCTAGACCAATTATAGTCAACCAGTGGATCTGTAGTCAGTCCTTCGAATAAACCCACAGTATGGAACAATATCTAGACCATGTATCGACTCCCTTGTCTGGATAGTATCCCATGTTCTTTTCTAGAATATGGATTCACTATTCTCTGATTTGTAATGCCAATCCTTTCGACCCAAGAGAGATCCCTACCGAGTAGAAACCGGTGGAGTTAGGAATTGGCACCTGCTTAACAACAGATTCAAATGTAAGATGTAGCATCACTTGTTTCAGAATGCAAATAAGCAGAGAGGATCATCTTATGATTGTAGGTTTTGACACTTCGAACAAAACCATCCACTGAGATAAGATGTTCAACATTTGCGGAACACTTTGTCTATGGTATTGCTAAACCGAATTGTCTATGCAGCCATCGGACTGCACATATGACCGTATTTATTAATTTATTGAAAATCAAAATATAATATATATTTTCATTTTCAATTAATTAATAAATACAGTCAAAATGTGAATGATGATTGGGGGTAGACGTTGCCCCGCTCAACATATTTCCATGCCTACACCACCAGTCATCAATAGGACAGATAATCTGGCCAGGGGTGATCGCCTTGTTAGGTAGAGTCAGACCAGGCTGGTGTGAGTCTCATGCACCATAAATCCTACTACAGTGGAGGCTTGTGAGAAAATTTAGCTCGATGGGATGCATGCTAGTTATCCCGTTCTATATGGTTCTTTAAGTTACAACCAATGAAGTAATGGTCCCCTTGTCAATAAAAGAGGTGATATTATTGACAACCAGATTCCCATCCACCTCTGTTGCAGGTGCTACACCCTATCCACTTCACCATGAGTCAACCCCATCGTCTTGTGATCCATAAATTTTTAGTGTAAATTGTATCCCTGCTGAGTATTTCCACACGAGTTTCATTTAATCGTGATCATCTAAGATCTTTTCCCTTTAAATTTTTCCTGCACCTAAGTAATAGCTCCCGATCTTAGCAATTAGGTTAGTAAGGCAGTGCAGGAAAATAACGTTGAGCATCATATATGCCTTTGTTAAAGCAAAAAATAAAGAGATCTCATACAATATATGTTAGGCCCACCCAGACGTAGGAGTTTCGAAGGGAGCAAGCAAAATAAGCATTAAATTTTAAACTTTATATAGCGTTGGTCCTCCTATCATTCCTTAACTGCAAGAATAAATGCACCTTCACTTCTTTATTAATTGTTTAAGCAGGAGAAATTGCACATGATCTGACATGGCCAGTATATGCATAGTTTCACAATAGTGACCTGCCTATATGAGTAATTTGTAAATGTGTGTGTACTAAACAATGCAAATAGTCCTTTACTTAAGGGTCTCAACACTCAACATCATAATCCATTAATGCCAACTGCACTTGAATCTATTCATAATAAATGAAAATCAGACCCAAGTAAATGTAAAATGCAAAACACACATACATACAAATATATACATATAGATGTACATACATATACACACACATATATATATATGCATACACACACACACACACACACATATATATATATATATACACACACATATATATATATGCACACACACACACACACACACATATATATATATATATTTACAATTTCCTCATGACTTTTGGTCATGGTTTTGTATTTGTCCAATCCAAATTAATTTTCTATTCATGAAAGACTGATAGACAAACTTTAAACTTCACACCATAAGCCACTAATGACAGCTGCACTTCAATCCACTCACAATAAATGAGAACTCGCAAATGGTGAATTCAAAAGTATTGCTTAAAATACGACATGTCTCCAGTGACAGTGAATGTGAAGACACGACTATACCAAGAAACTCATGAAATATATGCACACACACACACACATATATGTATATGAAGGTATATATGTACATGTGTATATGTATGTATTAAGCAACACAACACACACACACACACACACACATATATATATATGAAGGTATATATGTACATGTGTATATGTATGTATTAAGCAACACAAATAGTTCTTTGCTTGAGAGTCTCAAAACTCGACACCTTAATCCTTTAGTGGCAACTGCACCTAAATCTATTCATAACAAAAAAAAAAAAACCTAGGCAAATGCAAAATGTAGAACACACATATATATATGCATACACACATATACATACATATATATACAAATATATATATATATATATGTTTTTGCAATTTCCTCATTCAATTTTGGCATTTTGATCATGGTTTTGTATTTGTCCAATCCAAATTAATTGCCTATTCATGAAAAAGTGATAGACAGACTTAAAACATCACAACATAAGCCACTTCAATCTACTCACAATAAATGAGAACTCGTAAATAGTGAATGCAAATGCAATGCTTTAGATGGAAAATGACAAAAGCATGAGCGAAATACTAGTAGCCAATGACAAAATTGCAAGAAGACATCGATAATTACCTTTTAACAAATATTTCCAAAAACACAAGTTCAAACTACACAAAAAATTTTGGGGTGCGATTTTGAATTGACAATTTTAATATGCAAGATTGAGGCATTAACATTAGTTCCTTGCGTATAAGGAAAATTTGACACGATAAAATTAGCTCTATGCCTATAGGGAAGGGACTTTAAATTACAAAATGAAAGAACCACAAGGAAAATACAAGTAGCCAATGAGAAAATTGCAAGAAAGACTGATAATTTTCTTTTAATTCCAGCCACATAATGTACACAGATAAATTTTGTACTTATAGTAAAGACAATTTAGCAACAATGAAAATTCAAAGGTGGAAGTTGTAATATTGAAGAGATGAGCATCAAATCTATAAACAAAGTTTGCAAATAGAACGATTAGATTTAATAGAAGTTTGACAAATAAGATTTAATAAGACAATGTGCTAAGGCAAGCCGCTCATTTGCAAAATGGAAAACGTAAGAAAGATGGGAAATAAAAGTGAATGAGAAAATAGAAATATGTAAAAGATGTCTATAAAGAATAACACAATATGGGAAAGTTAACTAAAAAAAGAGAGACAATGAAGTGGAAATAGGGATCAGTCAAGTGAAAAAGGAGAAAAAATAAATTATGTAAAACCCCATCCCACAACCTACAGGACGATGCAACACTATGTAAGTGCAACTAATTTTTTTCCTTAAAAAGAGTAACAATGACAAGTAAAGTAAACTACTTTAACACATAAGTCCTCTAGGCCACACAACACATCTACATGTTAAATTCAAACATAAAAAACTAATCTAACCATAGCATAAGAAAATTAACTCATGATAACAACATACATCAAAGCATTAACCCATTGCATAATAAATTAAACATGGAAATGTAATTAACACATTTCCACAAATACAACACCATATAACACAACATATACAATTGAGTCCCATAATGAATAGATCATACATAATGTTACAATTACAACACAAGGATTCTCCTCGATTACAAATGAGGAATACAATACATAGTGTCCCACTATTACAATGAATATAAGAGAAGTACAAATCCATAGAAACACACAAGCTCCTCGAACTAGAAGACCCTACCATCACGAACATGAAGAGAAAGCCCAACAGTGTAAGGTGCATGCCACCCAACCATGTGGTACCCATGGGCCCAACCCCTGTACTAGGAGATAGTAAAAGGTAACCAAGAAAAACCTACTACCTCTAGACACAGGCAATATACAAAACCACACTGTACCAGTAAACACAAAACATAAGCTTACATCGCTTCCAGAACCATTGAATCAAATACATCCACTGTACAATACAAACTGACTACTATCATAGGAGGAGTGTCATCACAAAGGCTGCATTGGTTATCCAAAGGAGATCTTTCTACGTCCCGACCCCCATCTTGGGTTATCTTGGTAACCTCTCACGAACCCGACCCCACATGCACTCTAGTGCGGAATCAATTATCTTTCGAGAAGACAAGATAACGATCTTACCATTCCAAGCTTTCCCAACTCATCTCAAGTCTCACACAAGCCCTTGAGCCAATGATTGAAGCTAAATTATCTGATTAAATGTATTAAGCTACTCTTTCCCCTAATATAGGTTATTTAATTTCCACTTGATTAAACTGACTTTCACACAAGTTGTCCTGGGAACCCTTTGTGTCCTGACCCCCATTGAAAGCCACTCCCCTATTGACAACACAAAAAAATAATCCACAACCCAAGGGTAGACAAGGTGCACAAAATACAATAACAAATATCAACCATTCTACAAAGAACAACACATCCCATTCGTAGTAACCAAGTGCTCAAATTAAATCACACAACCCATTCATAGTAACCAAGTGTTCAAACTAATTCACACATTCCTACGAATGTCAAATACTGAATCCCAAATACATGCACTACCCAAGGAAATTTTAAAGGGTGAACAAAAGATACAACAACCCTTTCACAATTTAACAATCTCTCGAAGACTTACATTTTCTCGACAACAAATATCCCCCACAATTCACAATTACAGAAATACATGCAATTAAAATAAACTACTCATGTAATTAAAAGCACTACTATTTAGAAATCCTAAATCCAATAGATCATTGTCTCATATTTAAAATACATTGTTTAAGCATAATTCCAATTTAATAATTCAATCAACCAAATAAAACTAAATGTTTAACCTTCAGTTACACAATTACTCATAACAATTAACTCAACTTCACGATTAAAATAATCTATCATTATAAATTTAACTAATCATGCTTGCATGCACCTATTGTAATAATCAAATATTAAATAAATATATTTAATATGTATATATATATATAACTAGTTATATTTAAATAAACATAACTATTTAAATTCAATATATAATATATATATTATATATAATAGATATTATACATATATAATATATATTATATATAATACAAATATTATATATTAAATTTTAAAAAACCTTTTAAAAAAACACCATTGATATCAAAGGGTCGATGGCTCTTGCCGCCGAATCCCCCATAGTGGGGGCCGACAGTGTTGGCCACGCCAGCACTGCCTGTGAAGGCAGTGTTGGGTGCTGCCCTCATTGCCGTCTCCCATGTGGAAGGGGACAGCTGTGGGGGTAGCTTCCCCCAGCCCCCAAATAACATTAAATTTTTAATATGAAATCCATGTGGTTAAATAAATTGCATACAACTGTTTCCTCAATCTGTTCCTCCATAGAAAAATTTATCAGAAGGTAAATCAATAAAATATATATATATATATTTGTAAATGCATATATATTTTCCAATATATATATATATGTGTGTGTGTGTGTGTGTGTGTGTAAATTTTAACCAAATTTCCTACACGAGGATAAATTATTGTCACTAAAGTTTTCTAGAGGAAAATGTAGAAATATTTTATAGAGGTTTCCTAAATTATCAAATATTTTCTTTGAATTTTCTATTGTGTAAAAAAAATATTTTCCTACAGAGATCTAAATCTTTCACAAAAAATTTATCATTTTCTATAGAGAAGAATAAATACAATTTTTCAGAAAGAGGTTTTCTAAGTTTTGATTTAAATTCAACAGAAGTTCTATAATTAAAAGCTTCTAAAATAAAAGAATTCCTTTTCTAATCTTTTCCAATTTGCAATACAATAAAATTAAATATCTCTTTCAAATTAAAATTCACAAAGCAATAAAGAACATGTTCTAGAAGATCAGACAATTCAGAGATTGATGTTGAGCTTCCATTTAATCTTCAATTTGCCAAAGCTGCCAAAGCTTCCTCGAGAAGAATTGGCACTTCCCAGAGAATAGAAATAATCCACAATTCAGAGATTGATGTTGAGCTTCCATTTAATCTTCAATTTGCGAAAGCTGCCAAAGCTTCCTCAAGAAGAATTGGCACTTCCCAGAGAATAGAAATAATCCACAACCAATAATACAACAAACTAGATTCTTAAAATTATCAGAGAGCTTCGAAGATTCACATTTTCCTCAAACCTCAAAAACAATTCTACCATTTTTTCAAAAGCCTCTCCCTTTCTTTGCCGTGAAACAACTTCCTCTTTTTCTCACAATTCCAATCAATCTCTCTATAAATAATTTTAAGACAAATATAAAACAAAACCTTCTAACTTCCAGTTAACACAACAAAATATCTTTTCTTTAACAACCAAGATATTTCTAAGATCTTTTCCCAATACATGCATTTGAAATTAAAATTAATTTATTTAATTCAAATCACATTTAAATCACTTATTTATTTTAATTTATAGTTAATCTAATAATTAAAATTACCTTATAACATAAATTAAATTTATTTATTTATTTATTATAAAGTCTCCATATTAATAATACAAATTAACTAAATACTTAATCTCAACATATAATTTAATACTCACAATAAAAAATGCACAATAAATAAAATAACAATACAACATGGATAAATGACCAATACACAAACTGACGACACACTATACTAGGGTAAAGGTTTGACTAGGTTAACCTGTTACTATCTCCCAATCAACATTACTGTTGGTTAGTGGACATGCTCAAACTTGTGAAACCAGGTGAAGCCGTTGTCCTATACCTGCAAACCTACAAACAAAGCAAATGTTGTACATGTATCCAGATAATAAATAATTCATACACACCGTGAAGAGAGAATTGCAGAAATCATAGGGCACTTGCAAGAGAGAGATGCAATACTATCCCCTTCACCAATACAGTCACATCAAGACTGACAAAATTAAAACATCAATAATCAATAAATGAGCATACATCAATATTAACTTAAATAACACCTATGCTAATCTGAAAGCATGTTATAAACAAATAATTAGTCACAACACCAACTCATCAAAATATCACCATGTCCAAGTAACATCAAACAGTAACATAAAGTCAAGATAAACCACCTCATAAAGTCTAGATGAAATCCACGAATCTGTACAGACAAGGAAAACGAAGGGGCATTACAAATTAAGAGTTAACCGAGAAAAAAATAGAGAATAAAAATGTAAAGTAAGAAGGAAGTTGTGTGAAGTTCTTGAAAATAATTTTTTTTTTTCCCTTTTTGATATCATGAATAATTAACTAAAGTTAAGAAAATATTAGTAAGGATAGAAGAACATTTAGTTTGATCAATATTGGATGTGAATAAGATTAATTGATACCAATAGAATAGATAAAAAGAAAATGGCTACGAAAAAATATTAGTGAGAAGGCAGGAATAGTTACTAATGTGAATAGATGAGGTAAGAAAAAGTCATGAATATGTCATCCTAAGGCTTGACAAGTGGAAATTTATCAACATCGAGCTTTTTTATTTTGCAAATAGGTGACATACACTAAGGTATTAAAAAAGCGTGGTGCAAAATGTTATCAATTTGCATAGAATCAACAAATTGTAGACAACAAGTGCCATGAATCATGCTAGGAGCTTAATTGCCTTAGCCATATTTTTCACTTTCAAACACATTTTTTTTTACAATTTCTTTGATGAGGATCAAATCCATGTCTATTGTAAAAGACATAGGAACTTCCAAATTTGTCCTTTTTTGATAGATTGATTGATGATGGTCAAATATGTGCATCTTGAAAGCCTTAAAACTTGACACCACAATCCATCAATCAATGAAAATTTGGCATTAACAAATGCTAGATGAATTTTGAACAATTTTCATTTTCATGCAAAAGATTCAAGTGTAAGAAGCATGCATGTGTGCACAAAAATGATTACTTCCATTCTTAATCATGGCTAGCAGATAAATTGACACTAATGAATTATGATGCTAAGTTTTTAACTCAACAATAGACACTAACCCATAAAAGTAGTCAAGGATAGCAAAGAATAGACATTTACACATAAA
Organism: Sequoia sempervirens; assembly: GCA_007258455.2. Lineage (NCBI taxonomy): Eukaryota > Viridiplantae > Streptophyta > Pinopsida > Cupressales > Cupressaceae > Sequoia > Sequoia sempervirens. Next base: position 378,126 of record VDFB02153095.1, on the reverse strand, counting down.
ATGCAAATAACAACAAACAATAGACATTAACCCATAAAATGCATAGGTATAAAAAACTATAACATGACACTGTAAAGACAAATGAACTTACAAATGTGTCATTTTTCGCTCCCAATACAGTAGACATAAACCATCTCAATAGAAACAAATTTAATAATTTTACACCCATACATTCTCCAACTACTTAGACCTAATTTTCATCTTCATTTAATAAATTAAAATGCAGTTGCAATGCATTCATGCTGAGAAAATATTACTTCCATTGTTAATCATTTCCAACACATTATTGTGTTAAGTTTTTAACTCAACAAGAAAGACTAACCCATAAATACATTGAGAGAAACAACCTCACCAAATGAAGGAAAAACACAAATAATACTTTAGTCGACACGCTTAAAACTTGAAACCCAATCTAAGTATTCCAAATACGAACAATTATCATTTTCATTAAACAGATTGAGTTGTAGCTAGCTACTTCCATTCCTAATCATGGGTAGCAAAGAAACTGACATTAATCAATTACGGTGTTAAGTATTTAACTGAACAACACATACAAAACCATAAAAGCGATAAAAAATAAGAAAAAGTAGACATTAACACAAAAAATGCAGACAACAACAAATAATAGACATTAGCCCATAAAATGCAAAGGTGTGATAAAGTATAAAACGACACTATAAAAGACATATGACCTTACAAACGGAAACCCTTTCAATAGACATAGATTTAATGGTTTTATACTCAGATGTTTTCCAATTGCTTAGACCTAATTTTCATTTTATTTTCATAAATTCAATTGTAGTTGCAATGCATGAGTGCAAAAAATGTAGACAACAAACAATAGACATTGACCCATAAAATAAAGAGATGTAAAAAACTATTTCATTCAATAAATTCAAGTGCAGTTGCAATGCATACGTGCAAAAGAAATATTACTTCCATTCTTAATCATGACCACCACAGTATCATGTTAAGTCTTTAATTCAACAATGAAAACTAACCCATAAATACTTTAACACAAACAACCTAACCAAATAAAAAAACAACACAAATAATACTTTCGTGGACAGGCTTAAAACTTCAAACCTGAGAAATATTTCAAATATGATCATTATCATTTTCATTGAATAGATTGAGGTGCACTAGCTACTTCCATTCTTAATCATGGCTAGCAGAGAAATCGACATTAATGAATTACGATGTTAAGTCAAGTTAACTCAACAATAGACACTAACCCATAAAAGCAGTCAAGCATAGCAAAGAATAGACATTAACACACAAAATGCAAACAACAACAAACAATAGACATTAACCCATAAAATGTTAAGATGTAAAACACTGTAAAATGAATATGTAAAAGACATATATTTACAAATGCTTCATTTTTTGCTCCCCATACAATAAACATAAACCCTTTGAATAGACATAGATTTAATGATTTTATGCCCAAACATTTTCCAATTACTTAGACCTAATTTTCATTTTCATTTAATAAATTCAAGTGCATTTGCAATGCATGCGTGCAAATAGTAGGCATTAACCCATAAAATGCAGAGATGCAAAAAACTATAAAATGACACTATAAAAGATATAAGAACTTACAAATGCTTTTTTTTTCATTTCCAAAATGCTAGACATAAACCCTCTCAAAAGGCACAGATTTTACCCTAATCAAAAAATCCAAGCAAATCACTAGACAACCCAAAAATCAAAGTATAAAAGATACAAGAACTTACAAATGCCACCTTTCTCACTTCCAACACTATAGATGTAAACCCTCTCGATAGACACAAATTTCAGCCTCAACAAAAAGCCTCAACAAATGAACAAAAAATGCACAATATACTTTGCTCGATAGACTTAAAACTTAACACCATAAGCCACTGATGATGGCTACACTTCAGTCTACTCACAATAAATGAGAAATCACAAATAGTAAATGAAAATGTACTACTTAAAATGCCACACATCCCCAGGAAGAGTGCATACGAAGACACGACTATACCAAGAAACTCATGAAATATTTCCAATAGCAAAGCTCCCTATTACAGTAGAAGTTGAGAAAGCCAACTTCACAGACCTTGAAGATCACCTGCATGCAAATAACCTGTCACAAAAAGGAAGAGATGGAGATAAAAAAGCAAGGGTGCTCTGCAAGCTTCAAGAGAAATTTCATTGATTGAATTGAAATACATATAAAGATCAATCCTTAAAAGGAGATCATGCAAAACCTAAAAGTAACCCTAATAGGTAGACATTTAATAATTAATATAATTATTAAATGTCACAATATGCAAACTAAAGTGAAATCTTAAGAGATGAATAAAAGTAGCTTAATTAACATAATTAAGTTAAAACCTTTACTCTAACACCCCCTTAAGATGAGCAAGAGTGCAACTAAAAACTTGTGCAAAAAAACAAACAAGGGTCCTGACAACTAGGCCTGATTAGGTACCCAAATGCAACCAAATCTCTGTAAAGTGGAGAAATAGAGAAAACCTCATGGGAAAAACTCTACTCAAAAAATAGATGAAACACATGAAGAACATCACTGAAGTAGAAGAAGCTCCAAACAGCTGTCAAATGATGACTGCTATGGTGCTGAAGAACCTCCTCTGAAGATAGGATGACCAGGATCAAGAAGACAACAATCTGCATGAGTGCCCCCAACGACACTACTCAAATCAGATGGAAAACAAAGGCAAACACCTAGAATGAAGATATAGATGGCACAAGTACCAATAGTCTGAAAAATACTGATCAACTGAGAATGGAAGATTCCTTCCAAGGCGAAACCAATGAAGCATTAGCATGAACAGTATAATACCCCCCCATAATGCTCATTGGGAGAGCCTGATAGATCCACTAAAATGTTGTGTAACACCCTATAGTGCATGAAAGAGAAGAAACAACATTTGAAAGTGCACAAGAAATCACCTACAACTGAAAAAGTGGTGTGCATAACAAAGAACACATGCATGAGGCTGAAATCATATGGATCCATTGTTGTCGTGGAGGGACACTCACTAGACAAAAGTGTTATGGAAAAAATGAAGGAACTACACAACCCCCCCATGGCACTTTATAATACAGTGCGAGTAAAAAATATGGCACAACCTTATGTGCAAAATCCCCAAAATACATGTACAATAGTGTGGCACTTTATCTCAATGTGTTTACATAGAAGATTGCTTACAAATAATGCTCAAAATTTCCACAAAGGACAAAAAAACTTGAAATACATGAAGAACAGCCAAAAATGAAGCATCCCATGCAAAAAAGAAGTTCCCAAAATCTAATATGTCCAGGTAATTCACCAGAGTATGAAAACACAAAAAATTGAATAAAATATACCTGGAGTGAAATTTGGAAAAATTGCATGGATGGAAATGAAGAGCTCTAAAATACGGTTCTAACGCTGCTTAGATCGTAGAAAACGGAGAAAATGATCAAAAGTTACAAGCTCTAGACTGAAAACAGCTTCTCTGACTTCAACTAGCTGTAGAATGTGCCAACAAAAAAATGAAGTGATGAGACCCACACCACTAGAAAGTTGACAGAATCAGCTTTCCGACGATATCTTGTTTTCCAAAAAACAATATTGTATGCCCAAGTTATGGCCTCTAGAAGAAAACAGCTCCAAAGGGGGAAAAACACAGTGCTGGATTAAATTTGACAGTCATATGGCCGTTACAGGAAAATCCGAGCCTAACTTTGATGGCTTATTTTGAAAAAAATGTTTTAAAAAAAAAAACAATAAAAAATTTATATGTATATTTTTTTGTTAAAAAAATATATAAAAAACTTTGATTTCTTTTAAAAAATCATAAAAATAGGTGGCCATGGAAAGGTACGGATGCAGGTTTGTGTGGTCACCTACAGGGTACATACCCCTTCCTTTTGACTTTTGTTTTTAAAAAAAAAAAAAAAATTGTAAAGCTTTTAAATTATTTTAAAGCTTTGTAAAAAACAAAAGTTTTTTACAATGATTTTTTTTTGAAAAATTTCTTTTATCAAAAAAAATATTTTTTTTGATGAATTTTTTTAATACCCCGATCCATGTGCAGACAACCGTACGCGGTCATATGAACAATTTTTTTTGCCTCCTGGATCAACTGTGTCCAAAATGGATGAATGAATAGTCATTTTTGGGGTTTTTGACTGCTGCGGACTTAATGTCGAGGTCCGTTTGGACTCAAAAGGCTCTGATCAAATAGGTATGCCCTGGATCAAAAAAGCAAACCCCAAACCCTCAAAGCTCCAAAAAACCTTCAGAAGCCGAACAGGAAGCAGCAGGTCTAGAGCTCTGATACCATGTAGAAGTTGAGAAAGCCAACTTCACAGACCTCGAAGATCACCTACACGCAAATAACCTATCACAGAAAGGAAGAGATGGAGACAAAAAAGCAAGGGTGCTCTGCAAGCTTAAGAGAGGAATAAAGGTAACTTAATTAACATAATTAAGTTAAAACCTTTACTCTAACACCTATAACAATTATTATTTTTAAAAAATAGAAAATGACAAAACCACGAGGAAAATACCACTAGCCAATGAAAAAATTGCAAAAAAGCATCGATAATTACCTTTTAATAAATATTTCCCAAAACATCATCAAAACTTTACAATAATTTTTGGGGCGTGATTCCTGAAGGACAATTTTAATATGCAAGATTGAGGCAATAACATTAGTTTCTTGCCTATAAGGTTGGGACTAATAAATATTTCATTATGAAATTCTATAATTCATCTTCAAACATATTTTTTAAGTTGATTGTAAGTTTGAAATTCAAATCCCAAAAAATATTATCTAACCATCAAATACACATGAATTGCTTGGAACGAGTTGTTTTGAACATTTATTTATTGCTACCTACTATATCTTTTTGGTGGAAGGATTCTCCCATGGAATATTGAAACACGTAGAAATATTGTAGGTTGCCTATTGTTGAGATTGTGGTCTTTTCATTGGGATGAAAGTGATCTATATATTTTAAGAATAAGACAATGGAAAATATGAAATAATTGACCAAAAAAGAAGTCTTAACGCTGCTAGAAACTTCTTTAATAGGTTCCCTAATTAAATTTGATTAGAAGAGACAATTTCATCAAGATGTTGAAGAAGCAATAGAGCACTTGATCATCACTGCATACTGAGTGAAGGTGAAGAATACTTTGTATGACATTTGGGTTAGTCCAACAAATAATTTATCAAACTTGTCAAGTTCCATGTGTAGAACGAATGGAATAGAAGAATATTTCATGCAAACATGTATTTGAGACTAGTGTAATGTGCTTTTTTAGGGTTTTGAATTGTTTCATCTGTAATTTTATTTTAGTTTTGTGTCAATGCATGGGAATTTTCACCCTAGTTGACAAAAAAATATATTAGCATGGGTTTTGGATTTTGTCATGGATGTTTTCTATTGATTTATTTATTTCTTGTTATTCATGTTTAAAATTTATATCGTTTGGCAGGGAAAATATTAGTCAAGGTTTTGCGGTTTTTTCTTGTTTCATTTGCATTTTTTTTGCTTCAGTTTATAGGAAACATGCTTTTTGGTTTTTGTAACATTTTACTATTGTTTGATTTTTTTTTTTTAATTATGTTATTTTACGGGAAAAATATATTAGCATGAAATGTTTATGGATTATTTTATTATTGATGTTTCAGATCAAACTCCATCTATCATCAAGAAATAAAATCTAAGAGAAGAGAAATGAAGTTGGAAAAATGCAATTGGATTTTTAACAAGGCTTAGGTGGATGTGAATTTTAATGTCAATTGTTTCTTTTTTGTTGTACACTTGTTTTGTAGATAGTAGTATATGGTTCTATAATTTTTACCCATGCATGCCTGGATGTCTGTAGTGTGTTAGCTTTTGTTGTGTGATGATTTCACTTGTTTTTCTTTTGCATGCATTTAATATTGTATCGTGTACTAGGAAAAATGTATTTATGGTTTTGTTTATGTGAAAATCCTTGTAGGGTCTTGTCTTAGGTTTCATTGTTGTATGTTTCTTTGTACATTTATGCTCTTCATGGTCAGTTCTATTTAAAATCTTTTCCATTGATGGGAAGAATTTAGCTAGGGTTTTCTAATTCATTTCCATGCTTGAGGGGCTATATTAGTGTTTCTCAATTGGTTCTAATTAGTTTTTGTTATTTGAATATTAAATTCTATCATTTCATGGGGAAATTGTTTTTGTTTTAGGGTTTTGTTATCTATAATAAAGTTTGTTTGGTTATGGATATTGTTGCCGATTGTTTCTGTATTTCTTTATTATTTTAATTAGCCTTAAAAATTTGAACTTTTATGTCATGTGGTGCAAACACTTCTTTTAGGATTCTAAGGTTTTGTTATTGATGTTGATTCTTGTAGGATGTATTGCTTACATTTAGCTGCTCATATACTTCTTTGATTCTTGTTAATTAAAATTTTATTTGCATTAAATTTTTGACATCTAAGAGGTGGTTTGGATTTTATGGGTTTAGGATTTATAATTTATGAAAAAAATGTAGGAAGGATTTGGGTTTTGTTATCCATGTCAATGTTTGTAGGCTTTTAGATTTCACTACAAGGTATTTTTCTATTGCTATTTTTGGTATGTGTTGAGCTTTGAATTTTATGTCATTTTGGCTATTGAAATATGGTTTGGGCTTGAGGGTTATGTTATTTGTGGTGACGCTGATAATGTTTTAGATATTGCTTCTGGATTTTTTTTATTGCATTTCTTTTATTATTTAACTTCATATTTTAAAATTTCAAATCAATTGATGTAAAACATGTAGTTATGGTTTTGGGGTTCTCTTTTCCTTGTTGATTTTTGGAAATTTTAAATTTTGAAGAACAATGTTTCTCTATTAGTTTATCATTTTTTCTTTTCTTCATTTTCTTTAAAGTTTAAAGCTTCTAAGTTCTATCAGTTGATTGAGAAAGATGTGTTTATTGGATGTTTCTCTATCATTGGTTTGATTAAATACCTTGAAACTTTAAATTTAGTTATTTTGGGGTTGTAGAGGATACACATGCCTTCTTCATGATCTTGGCCCCTTCCATTAGATATAATACCAAAAAGGGTTAGTTGTCCTTGTGTAATGTCACAAAATTGCACCTAGGAGAAATTTCACATTTAACACTTTTCCTAGCATTTATGACACCTAAATGCATTTATGAAAAAAACCCCATGGGTTAGAATTTCATGATTCCAACTCCACATGGTCCAATGGCGAAGAAAAAATAGTCCATCAACTTGTTTCCCAAAAACAAGTGTTTTGGACGCCTGCATAGTGCGTAGATGTCTGCACAGCGCACTAGCGTCCTAGTGGTTTTCTGAGTTTGGAATGGGGAACCTCAAATCCTAGCTCTTGAAGCATGTCTTTGCAATCAAACTCTTGAGTGTAATAGATATTTCTGCCCCTGCATGCAACAAAACTCGTCCTGGCTCTCATTTTTTGGGGGTTCTCTCATTCATTCAAGCTTCTTCTTCTCAACTTCACTTCACTTCTTAGCTTCTTCTACTCTTGGCAATAAAAATTCTACAAGTGAAGCTCTATCAGACTGAGGTCCCTTCAATAGCCAAAGCTCTCTGGAAAGAATTCAATAGTGCATTTATGTATTTAAGAGGTGTATGAGGCTTGTTGGTAATGCTTTCTCGCTCTTTTCTATTTATGAATAGATTAGATCTCTTTGTTCATTTATTATTTAGTTGTGTGGTTCTCCTAAAGTGGGATTTTTTTTCACCACTTCCTTTCATTTGTTTTAGTTACTTTCTTTATCTACCTAGTTGTTTGTGGAGGTGGGAACACCAAAATGGGGGTTTGATTGTGGAAAGCCCCGAAATAGTCCTAACATTTTTCTTCGTTCGTCTTGTGTGCAAGTTTCTAAAGTGGATATCGGAGGAAGGATTTGAATGATCAACTATTTGTAAGCTCCCTCTTAGCTCTCCTTGTGCTTTCTTTTAGTTTTTGTTGTCTATCTTGTCATTTTGTTGAATAGACCTCATATTTTTGTTAGATAGTGAAGTTCTAGTTTTCTTGTTTAAGTTTTGAGCTCTCTATTGCTTAGGACACCAGTGCATCTTTTAGACTCTAGTGTTCCATGCTAGTGTCCTAATTCTACACTGTAGTCTTTTGGTTGAGAGCTCTCCCTTTAGAGGTAGAAATCTAGAAACCTTGCTCTCTCAGGTTTTGAAGCATTCTCTCATGATAATTAGTTTGTGTATAGTTTCTTTTCAAATTGTTCATTCAACTAGCATTGAGGTGGTTAAGGGTAGTTCACTCCCTGGGATTCTCTTGAGAATGAAGAGACTCTTGAGTAGTGAATCCCCCTTATCTCACATTTTGGTGAACCTGACATGAAACATGTCAGATCTTTTTCTATAATGTTTTAGTGTTTAGAATAATGCTTTCTCTAAGTAATATTTTGATATGTTGGATGATGCTCTAGATAATTTCTTAAAAGCATCCTTGTCTACCCATAGATCTTCCAAGCAATCTTTTTCTTCCCAAGCTAAAGAGTTAGTGAATGTTGTTGTGGTCTCTGCGACTTCTCTGAGCCCTGGGAGTCATTATTTACTTGACTCTGGATATCGCCTCTCCTAAGAGGATTCATTATATTTGTGCAATTTCATATCATGATGATTCACTAGATTTATATTCAAGGTTTGTAAAAGCTACGTACTCTGCTTCTTATAATGTTGATGGGAACACATATAATACAAGAAAAAATAAACAAAATTTGGATCAACACCCTTTTGTTCCTTCATCTCAACCTATTCAAATTCCTACTTCTTTTCCACCTTCTCAATCTAATCTTCCTTCAACACCTAAGCCTATAATTAAAGCACCCAATGATTATGATCTAGTTGAGCAACTTTGTGTTACTTCAGCTAAGATCTCACTTTATTATTTTCTTCATACTACTCCAATTTACCAAGGTATGCTTCAAGAAGCCTTGCAAAAGATCCTCTTTCCTGCCTCTACTAGGCCAAAAAGATTTAATGCGTTGATGGCTCAAATTCATGTAGATTCATTGAATATCACATTCTATCCATAAGAACTTCTACCTCCAGATGCATAGAAACAAGCAAATCCTTTAATGATTATAGTTAACGTTAATATTATCAATATTAGACATACCCTCATTGACACCAGTTCATCTCTCAACGTTTATGGTATAGATCTACTACCCAAGATCAAAGTTGATTCATCTTCTTTAGCTACTTCTTCTTGGTATATTAGTGGGTTTGATAACACTAGCCAATAAGCTCTAGGCATGATAATCTTTCTTTTTCAATTAGGCCATGTTACCTTACCCACCTTGGTTTATGTGATGCCTATCCCCTTACCTTATAATCTTCTTCTAGGGAGACCTTGGATTCATGCTATGGGTGTTGTAACTTCCACTCTACATCATTCTCTATAGTTTGTTGCAAATAATTAAGTGGTCACAGTGAAAGATGACCCGAAAGTTCTTCACCTTTGTGAACTAGTGGTTGTCGATCAAGCTTCAATTGTCTCCACTCTTAAGAATTATATATCATCTCTAACTTTTGATGCAATGACATGTTTCTCAATGATACCCTCTATGGAGGTTGTCCTTGAAGTAAACACTACTAGAGAAGAACAAGCTAAAGCAAAATGTCTTAAGTCCTCCCGTCTACTTCTTCTAAATCTAATGTGTTCCTTGGTGATGAATGGGGATCCTTGGAATTCTATGAGTTCTTTATTGGAGAATACAAAGTGAACCTTGCTCATCTAATACTATCAATAACCTTGAATACCTCAGATATGGAAGAGAATAAAACTCCCATTGAGAAGGAAAGTTTTGATCCTATTTAGGAAGCCAGTCTTTCCCCTACCAAGGAGGATAATCCTACTTCTACTAAGGAGGTTAATGTTTGAAATTCAAGTAAGGGAGATGGTTGTTCTCTTGTAGACCTGCATTTTATGTCCACTATTGGAATGATGCCTTCTACGTGGAACCACTACCTTTTGAAGTTTTGCAAATGTTCTATGGTTTTGGATATAGACTTGCTTCTCAATATGGCTATGGGAGAAAAGACCTTGGATGTATTGAGAAAGGAATTCAGGTCCCTATCTAGCTCAAGACTTGTAAGCACTATCTGGGATTGGGATGCTCTATTGAATCTAAGCAAAAACCTTGGTGGAGTGTTAACATGATTTCAGTTGAATTGCTTAGTCTGGTCCATCTTGAATTAATAGAGGATGGAGTGCAGGACAAAGAAGTCCATTTAGATATTTTCTCTTTAGATGAAGCTATAGAGGAATTCTTAGGTGCCTACTCCTCTCTACCTCCTTTTCACCATAAGAGATGATTACTATATTACTTGAGCAAATAGGTTTATTTTGGAGAATTTTTCTTGAACGTTGATGAAGAGGGCCCTATAGCTAATGTTGACAATAGTGTTCCAATACCACATCCTAAAGACCATAGTCCCCTCCTCAAAATGGGATGCTACTATCAAAGTATTTATGGATCCTAAATCTTCTGAAAAGGTGATTAAAATTAGGAAGTGTCTTTCTTTCAAGGAAGCTAAGGAGCACTCCGACCTTCTACATTCTTATCCTGATATCTTTGCTTGGTCATATGAGGACATTCCTGGTATTGATGATTCTATAGCGGTTCACAATATTGTTTTATGTCCTGATGCCGAGCCAATTAAGTAAAGAATCTGAAAGATTAATCCCAAGGTTGTGTTGTTAGTTAAGACTGAGATAGAGAAGATGTTGAAAGCAAGCTTTATCTGTCCAATTGACTACTCACCTTGGATCTCAAATATCATTGTTATTAGTAAACCTGATGGTCATATTTGCATATGCATTGAATTTAGTGATCTTAATAAGACCTCTCTTAAGGATGATTTTTTGTTACCTAATATTGATATAATTGTAGACTTGATTGTGGGCCATGCCTTGCTATCTTTCATGGATGGATTCTTGGGTTATAATCATATTTTTATTAATTCAGAAGACCAGTATAAGATAGTCTTGACTACCCATTGGTGTACCTTCTATTATATGGTCATTCACTTCAGGTTAAATAATGCAAGAGCAACTTAAAAATAGAAATGACCTTAATCTTTCATGACTTCATTCATAAAATTCTAGAAGACTACGTTGATGATTTATTAGTGAAATCCATAGCCCATTAGGATCACATAGGGAACCTTCATCTTATCTTTGAAAGGCTTCAAATTTATAAGATGAAGCTTAATCCTCTTAAGTGTGTCTTCAATGTAGATGTAGGAAAACTTTTGGGATTCATAGTCTCTCATCATGGAATTGAAGTTGGCACAAATATGATCAATGCGGTTGTTAAAATTCCTCCACCTAAGAACATTACTAAGTTGTAAAGTTTACAAGGGAATATGTTGGCAATTCATAGATTCATATTTCAATTGGTTGATTGTACCCTTCCTTTCACTTGTTTGTTAAAAAAGGATGTTCGCTTTATATGGGATGAAGAGTGCTAGAAAGTTTTCTAATCAATAAAAACTTATTTGGCCAATCCTCCCATATTAATGTCGGCTATGGGTATGTGCAAGATCATGATGGGCCAAAAAGTGGTGATATGATGGGTGTGTGTAGGGTATGTGGCTGACGACTTTTTTTTAATCCAAATTTGATGAAACAAAAAGGGTTTTTAAAGGAGATTCTTAGCTTTCTACCAATATAAATTATGCTTTACTTTGAATTTTTAATAAATAATTATTATATTCATATTCTATTTTAATTATGACTAAAGTCCTGATTGATAAGCTGATTGAAAAACATATATAGCTTTCAAATGGTATCACATTTTTTGAATCCGAAACATGCATCAAATTCTATGCTTCACATACTATAGGATTAAAAAAAATGAATTTCATGAAGTTTTGACCAAGTTAAGGTGGTCAAACATACGATTTTTCATTTTTTTTTATAGTTGTAATAAAAAAATATAATTAATTATTTACTTGGAAAAAAATTACAAAAAAATAAGCATTACATCAGGACATGATTCCTCTACTTATATATCTAAAATATTATAAAAAAATATTATCATTTTATTGTGGTTAGTTAGTGGTATTCTTTTGTATCCTCATCCGAAGATACTAGGGAGGCGACACTCACCATGGAATTTGTGTGTCGATTTTCTTTCCTAGGAACACTATTTATTGTGAAGGAGGAGAATCAATTAGGAAAAGACAAAGTAAAGTCTCGATACCGAGACAACTTATTTTGATTAGCCTGATAGGTTCCCATAATTTGGTTCATAATAAGCTCATAGTCACCATGTATATGAATATTTTTTATCTTTAGCATGATCATGACATGGAAGTTAGCAATGAGGGCTTTGTACTTGGTGATGTTGTTGGTACAAGGGAAGTCCAATTGAAAGGAGAGAGGGACCGACTTACCTTCATTTGAGATTAGAACCACACCTACTCTAGAGAAAGTCTGACATCTTGACCCATCGAAATACATTTTTTACATGAGATCATGATCAATCATGAAAATGTTCTCATTAGGGAATAAGTCCAAACTCGAGAAGGAGCGAGATGAAGGAGTGTCTGTCAATTGATTGTAAACTACTTGACCCTTTATCAATTTCTAAGTAAAAAAAATTATGTCAAACTCTAAAAGAAGCATTACCAACTTCACTAATCCCCTGGCAAGGTCGACACTAGAGAATAGATGCTTTAGGTCACTTTTCATAATGGCACGTGTTTCATCATGAAGAACGTAATACCTTAGCTTCTACGTCACAAAGATTAGAGCAAGGCATTGCTTCTCCATGGATTAATAATGAGTTTCATAATAAACCAAAATGTGACTAATGTAGTAGACCGCCCTCTCTTTCCTGACATCGTCATACTAAGTGAGCAAGGCTTCCAAAGCACATGGTGATGCAGCAAGTTAAAATAGAAAGGGTATATCTTGCATAGGGGTATGTGCAAGATCATCATGGAAAAAATAGGCCCTTAAATGGCAAAAAATTAGAAAAATTAGAGTTAGGAAACTTGATGTAAAAAATTGAACAAGTTATCTATATTATTTCAAATTAATGTAAGAATAGAATCTATAGCAAATTGAATGTACTTTCTAAAATACTAGGTTTATTTAAAAAAAATCTATTATCTAGACCATATTATCCTCGATCTAATGGCCAAGAAAAAGCGTCTAATAAGACTCTTGAGCTCATTCTTCACAAAATAGTAAACAAACATGGTAAGGATTGGCATGATCAATTAACATACGCTTTGTGGGCCAATCGCACGAGTGTTCATATGGTGATAGGAAAAATTCCCTACAACCTCGTATACAATGTCGAGGCTATCATGCCTTTAGAGTTGTAAATCTCATCTTTGTGGGTTTCTCTTAAGGGGTTAATTGATGATGAGAATTATCGAGCTAATCATTTGCATCAACTAGAGATGCTTGATGAATGTTGATTACAAGTCCTTGACCATCTTAAAGCTTATCAATGATCATTATCTAGGCAATATAATCATAGTGTACTCCCTAGAACTTTCAAGGTAGGTGAATTGGTTATCTATGAGAATCAGAGAAATGTAAATGTGTTGCCTAATCAAAGGGGGAAATTTAGTCCTAATTGCTTAGGCCCTTACATTGTCATCTTTGTGTATGCTTTGGGTGTTTATAGGTTATCATTTATGGATGGGATGCCTCTAAAAGAAACTGTTAATGCAATGCATCTCTGTTGATACTATGCGTAGTGTCTAATGTGTCATATATGCAATGTTCACTCTTTAAGGGTCGTAGTGTTGTGTATATTGGCATTCTTTCATTAACACATTGTGAAATTTTTTGTGTTATGATACAACCATGTGTGTGTGAGAGAGACATACATACATGTGTTTTACTATGTTGTCTATCTATGCATTACATCACATCTTTTTAGGAAATTAGATCATCATTGTATTTAATTAACATACATCCATGTGTGTTCATTAAATCATGATAGCCTCTAATCTAAACACACATCCATACATATAAAATCCATAATATCAACGTACATGAAAGTGATGAACATACACATCAAATAGAGAATTCCATAATGTCAGAATCAATATCTCATGTATATATAAATATCAAATGTCATGTACATGTATTGTGCCACTATCATAAAAAATAAGTGGATACATTGTATTTATGTATCTATGTCTATACATAAAAAATATTCTACAAAAAATGTGTCGAGAATATAAAAATGATATACAAAAGAGACTCTCTACACCTTGGCCATATGACTGTCGAAGCCCTCTAGCTCTAGCTATGGCTATGGTTGGGGTTAGGGCTACACAATGGAGATGGATTGGGTGCAGTGCAAGTTTGAGACAAAAAAATTGTTGCGTGCATCCCCTTGATCTCTCCCTTGAGGGAATATATTTACATGTAGGCCTGGATGAGCTATTGTTGTAGCTGTTGGTCACCTATCAGGATCACTGCTATTGGCTTCCCTAGGAGTTCATTGAGACGGCTCTACAAGGCATCACATGCCTACTCCACACCATCAGCCCTTGTCATAGCTGCATCTCACTCTACAAGGGTCATTCGTAGCTCCCCTGACACTTGATATCACTACCCTTAGAGTGTGGTAGCATCCGTGATCCTTTGCACTATCTCTACCTGCCCCTCCTCATAGGCAATCCTCAAGTGGGCTATTGGATTGAAAAGATGGATGTGATGTCCCACTGATGCTTGTCAGTAGGAGTCTAAGACTACCCCTTAGATAGGAATGGTAGGGGCCACCTCTGATATGCATTGAGCAAAAATCCCAATCCATCGGGCTATGTATCCATTTCAAACACAGAAAGAAGATGTATATTAGTACCATGGGACGTATAGATATGGAAAAAAAAACATAATATACATATACATGAGATGAAAGAATTGAAATTACTAAAATGAAATAACATGATCAACTGTCATACTTGGATCCCTTGGCTGCCAATATGGGTCTGAGGGAGGAGGAGCATTGGGCCCCATGCCACCAACATTAGGAGCTGCCTTGGGTGCTACCAAGGCTGCTACTAGGATGAGGGGTAGTGTTGGTGGTTTTGATGAGACTGGAGTAGCTCGTGGAGGAGAGGACATCGTTCATCATTGTCTCAGCCTTGGTGACACCGTTGTGACATCCTTGGCTTACTCCTACTACTCCTATTGGACCTCTTCCTACTCTTCCATGCTACCTCAACCCCTCAGCCTTAGCCTCGATGGTTGTAGTGGAACATCCCCCTATAGGTTGAGATCCCCCATGGGAGCATCTGTTGAGAACACTAGTGTAAGACGATGAGCTACTCACCACGTCAGAAAGTTTCTAACCACGCCAAAATTATCCATGATCATGTCCATCATCGATAGATCCTCATCATTGGCCTCATAATCTAACAGGTCAACATCTACTATGGTTGGATGCAAACAGTCCCCTAGATGCATAGTGCTCTGAATAACTCAGGTGTATATGGGGACGAATAGGGGAATGGTTTGAATCTGACCATGTTGTCACATGACCCAGCTCTAGTAGTAAGACATGATAACAAAATCTATACAACCTAGAATGAATGGTCACATTGTAGGTTTCAAAGGAACCTTCCATCATCAACCCACCACAACAACTGGTGGGGTCTCCATCTAATCCAATCTAGCATCAATGTGTTGTAGTGTAGCCGACAGAACTACAAGTCACCATTTCTCCACTATCATAAAAGCTCATACCAGTGAGTCATGGGAACCATATAATCTTTCACTTAGGGATGGCCCTCTAGCCTCATGTAGGTGATGTATGTGAAATCCCAGATGTGCCAGCATGTTGTGCCCCCATGCAAACATTGTACGATGCTCCACCATCTCCTAAATAGTATGGATGAGGCCCCCATGTAGGTGAGAGCCTCACCCATTTATGGCGATTTGTGTGACAATGGTGACCACCATGACTCGATGCAGTAGGGGTGCAGTGGTCTTGGTCTACTCAAACCATTGAGTATAAATATGCCTAGTCCCATCCCCACCATCTATCTAGCCAGAATAGTATTAGACGCACTCTAATCACTCTCTTGGTGAGCACATGTCATTTAGCTCCATCCACCGTCCACATATGGGAAGACTGAGGATGTGGTAAAAATCCTCCAATGTCATAGTCATCTCTCTAATTGGTAACTAGAAACTTGATGTGGTGGCATCCCACCTCTCCCTCAGGGCCATCAACATCTTGTCATGGTATATATCTGGCATAGTATACAAATGTCAGAGGCCAACATGTTGCAAGTTTGTGACCTCATCATCTATTAAATAGTCCCTCTGTCATGTGAGTAGGCAAAGCACCCACCCACCGGGATGCTCCTCGATCTTGGGGTAGTCTTGTGAAAGGGAAATAGCTTGAGTCAATACATAGCCTACTGAGACCAAATTAAGTTAAAAAATCCTAAGGGACCTATGTGTGCTGCACAAACTTCTATGCACCGCTCTAGTGTCTCAATCTACCATCAATCCAATGCACACATATAGGATGCCTACCCTTATTGAAACTTAAACCTAGATAAAAATCATTAAAAATATGCAAATTGAGAGGTTTTGAGGCCTACTAGTCCACCTTGAGAACCTCAGCTCTATCTACACATAGTTGGTCTAACCCGAGCACCTCATACTCTCATTTGCTTGGCATTTTACTAAATTTTCTCTCATAAAAGTCAACAAAATCCTCATGATGAATAGTGAAAATAACCCTTCTAGGGGCCCACCTAGGTATATATAGGACCCCCAGGCCCATTTTACCTAGAATTTGTGGCTCTATGGTTTCTCCTAATTTTACCCCACTTAGCTAGGGGAAAACTCAAGAAGGGGCATATAGTATCCTCTTTAGCATAGTTTTCTTCTAAATCATCAAAATTCTTCTTGATCATTCTTCTCATCATTGTAGCTTCTTTTTCTTTTTGGGATTGATCTAAAATTGAGTTTTGCATAATAAAATTTTGTGCAATTTTTCACGATAAACATTGTACTTTTCATTTATTTCGATCATTGGGGGGAATCTTTAGTACTAGTTTGCTCGACCTCTGTGACCTCTACAATACCTTTTCAGGCATGCAAATTTGTAAAAAATCAAATTTTGGGTGGAATTTTTCTATTCTACTTTAGTGTGGTTGATTTTTCCAAAATTGAGCCCACTAAAGTGGGGGCAAAATGCAATGTCACAAAATTACACCTAGGAGCAATTTCACATTTTATCACTTTTCCTAGCATTTATGAAATCTAAATGCATTTATGATAAAACCTCCATGGGTAAGAATTTCATGATTCCAACTCCATGTGGTCCAATGGTGAAGTAACAATAGTTTGTCAACTTGTTTCCCAAAAACTAGCATTTTGGATGCTTGTGCAGTGCATAGACATCTGCGTGACACACTAGCATATTGGTGGTTCTCTATGTTTTAAATGGGGAATCTCGAGTCTTGGCTCTTGACATGTGTCTTTATAGTCAGGCTCTTGGGTGTAATGGCTCTTTCCTCCCTTGCATGCAACAAAACTCTCATTAGCTCTCATCTTTTGGGGGTTTTTTCATTCATTCAAGCTTCTTGTTCTCAACTTCACTTCACTTCTTAGCTTCTTTTACTCTTGGAAATAACATTTCTACAAGTGAATCTCTATCGGATTTAGGTCCCTCCAACAGCCAAAGCTCTTTGGAAAGCATTCAATGGTGTGTTTATGTGTTCAAGAGGGGGCTGAGGCCTGCACGCAACACTCTCTCAATATTTTCTATTTGTGAATAGATTAGATCTCTTTGTTCATTTAATATTTAGTGGTGTGGGTTCTCCTCCTAAAGAAAGGATTTTTTTTACTTCCTTTTGTTCATTTCGATTACTCTCTCTATCTATCTAATTGTCTGTGGAGGTGGGAACACTAAAATGGGGTTTGACTATGGAAATCCTGGAAACAAACCCAACATTTTTCCTCGTTCATCTTGTGTGTAGGTTGCTAAAGTGGAGCTAGGATTCAAATAAGCACCTATTTGTAAGCTCCCTCTTAGCTCTCCTTGTGCTTTCTTTCAATTTCTATTGTCTATCTTTTCATTATGTTGAATAGATCTCAAATTTGTGTTAGATAGTGAAGTTTTAGTCTGCCTATTTAAGTTTTAAGTTTTCTATTGCTTAGGACACCAGTGAGTCTTTCTGATTCCAGTGCACCATGGGCATCTTGATTCTTTGTTGTATTCTTTTTTTGAGAACTCTCCCTTCGAAGGCAAAAATCTAGAAGCTTTGCTCTCTCAGGTTTTGAAGTAGTCTTTTATGATAATTAGTTTGTGTATAGTTTCTTTGCAATTTTTTCATTCAACTAGCATTGAGGTGGTTAAGGGAAATTTTCTCCTTGGTATTCTCTTGAGAATGAAGAGACTCATGAGTAGCGAATCCCCCTTATCTCACACCCTACAAATGTCCAATTTTCTCACATTTGCATACATGGAAAGGACTTCAAGGAGGTTGGAGCCTAAATCCACACAAGAGCTAGAACTATTTTCTTGTAAATGTAAATCCACACCAATTTGACCTCAATTCTACATATGAGTTGAGGAAACTCCAAACGGAAGAACCTCTAGTGTTGATGCTTCTTCTTAGACTCTAAATTTTCCCTACCATTAATGTATCTAGGAATCATCACCGGAGAAGAATTCCTTGGTAACCCAACATTTGGCTTCTTGATGCAGAGGTCAAGACAAATGACACGATCCATCCATATTTTTAGATACTCATGGGGATTTCTTTTCTATAAGTTGGACGAGCAGTTCCCCAAAACACAAGCTCAAGTTTCTTTTAAGTATTGCGAGTTCATAATAATCAAACAAAGAGCTCTCACAAATCTTTTTTTCACATTCCATAGAGGACAAGTCATGAAAACTGGTGCACCTAGTAATAGAATCTAAATCTAATCCAATTGTATCTAGTATTGAAAAATTGTTTCTCATCCAATTTCTATTGTTGAGATAGCCCATTGAGTCAAGCTTGAACCTTGTGGATTTTCTTTAATTTAGGGAATCTTTCCTAGGTTACATACTAGATTCTTCATTCTACTTGGATTGTACTTCGATTCCACGTAGATACCATGCCTAAGCAGCTATTTTTATATAATCCTCATTATATGTAATGAATCCTCTATTCTCCTTGCATTTTTTTCACATTTCAAAAGTTTGGTAGTTCAAAATTTTCTAGCCTAAATTACCTACAAGTTAGTTATTGACAAATGGAGGTTATAGAAATTTATAGTATTTTGAAGATTTGTTAATTTTGTGGTGTCTTTTGGTCATGTAATAGAAATAAACCCATAACTTTTACTATCAATTGAATCAGTGTTGTAGAAAAACATATGTTATGATTGTATTTGGCATCGAGGAGGTCTCAATGATGTTGTAGTCCATGGGATGCAATCTTCCAAAGCTTCTTAATGTGTGATTGCTAATAGTAGAGGATTACCTCAAAGTTCACATATCTCATCTTTCTATGAATTTAGCTTTTATGTGTTTCACTCACATATCTCATTCGATTATGTTGGTTATCATTATTGACATGTCAAATTATCCTTATTGATATTTTTATACTACATAGTAAGGATATAAAAAAAATCCGATTTACTAGAAAAGTATAGTCTAACATTAGAGCTAGAGCCTAGGGATGGGACATACAAATATAATAATATCTGTAGATTATTCAACCTTGAGATTTTAAATAAGATATGCAAACCAACACACCTACCCCAGCAATGCAAGAAGAAAATTTTAAACCCCTCATTAAATTCAAGTCATATGAGACAATCACTAAATGCTAACATAATTTCAATATTATGTAAATTAGGTGGTGTTTTGTAGTGTGTCAAATTATGTTTTATGAGTTGGTTGTTACCTTTTCCAAGTTACTGGATTTTGAGTTAAGTATATTTTAAGCTACAATCAATCATTATTTACTTGTTCCAAATTTCAGATTACATGACATATCCTTTCGTTGCAGGCAATTGAAAAAATGGTAGAAGTATCCTTTTGTTGTGACTAACCTATTCAAATTTATCCACACCATTTGTGAATCAGAATGGAAATTATAGTTCTTTCACTTTGTTGCATAAATATAACTTGTTTTGGTTAGTTATATTTGATAATGTTTGTTGACATCAATTCAGCTGACACAAAAAATCTATTTTTGCTTATTATTGATAGGCACAATGTCCAACTACTTTTCTGTGGGGCTTTAATAGGAATAAAGAGGAAGACTCTATATGTTGCATGATAAATTTTTCAATTTTTTATATGTTTTCAAATACATCTCTACATCAGATTCGTAACAACTTGTCTCAAAATTTCAAAAAATGTGGACAACTTGTGAATTATGGACTGAGTTTCGTACTTGTCCAAACTCTATCAGCTTCTTAAGTGGAAGTAGATTTTCTTTCCTTGTAAAATTAATACAAGTCTAGGGTTCACAATGCCATTCAAAAAATCATACACCTTTGGGTTGATCCACTTAGTTTCACAAATATTGTTGTGGAGGCCCTTGTGTTTGTGATTCAATCTTCCCTTTGCCAGATAGTAAACCAATAAAAATCAAGGAATTAGAAATTTACATTTTTAAAAAGATTTGTTGATTTTGTAATATCTTTGGGTCATGTAATGTGAATCCATACATATCTTTTCCTATCAATTGAATGAGGTTGTAGAAAACATTTGTTCCATTCGCAAATGGTTTATTATATGGTGCAAGATTCTGGTTACTACTATGTGAGATAAAATCATTAATAGACTAGACTATGATGGTGTTTTTGAAAACTCCATTGAATGATAATTTTCACTTGCACATAGTTGAGCATCCCCTCACTATATATGAAAAGGTTGGTTAGGTGCATTTGAGTCCACTAAATCTACTAAATCTACTTGTAGATATTCACAATTGTGTAGGTTATCTAAGTGCTTTAAAAATTTAGAGCTCCTTTCATATTGGTTTCCCAATTCATCAAATTTTGATTCCAACTGATATCAAATCTTACAATTGTATCTTTCCACCTTATCATTTATGTTCTCTGAATCAAGAGATTCATGGACTTTACATAGTTGCATTTGACAGTAATAGCTAGGTCTATCATAAACATGTCGGGCTAGTAGTTTAGGAGGTAAGTGGTAATCCTTCACAGTCTGCAAAATGACGTACCTTGTGTATTATTCCACAAAATCCCCTTTTCATTATGATTGCATTTGATGGTGTTAAATGAAATCAAATCTGTAACAAAAGGATTCTAGGACAGAGAAAGGACTAAGGCCAGAGATTTTAAATGACAAAACTTTAGATACAAATGCGATTTTCAGAATACTTCTCTGAATGCAGAATATGCGGGATGTAGAACATTAATAGATTACAATATCTGCATATAAAGAATGGTCTCAGATTTTATATATTAGAGAGACCCGCTTTCAAGAGACACGTCTCTTGAGAGGATGTGTCTCGACACTTGGATACATGTCCACTCAAGGGACGTGTTCCTTTGAGCACTAGGGTTTCCTATCCAAAGGGACACACCTCTTGAGAGTACGTGTCTCCACACTTGGAGACACGTCCGCTCAAGGACGTGTTCCTTTCAGCACGCAGATTCCTGTAACCATTTGAGATAATCAGAAATAACAAATACAAGCCCACACACAGGGCGACAATGAATACATAGGTTTATCCAATGCGTATTTTGATCAACATCTATTTGAATTTGATTTTACACAAGCTTTATAAATTTGAATACTTATTTCCAGAAATATCAAGGAGTGATAGATCTAACATAAACAATGATGATGCTTATAGTAATCATTGTTATATATCAGACCTAAGCTATTGTTCATCAACACTCCCTTTTAGCTTAGGGAAGATATTTCAACTCAAATAAGTGAAGATATCACCTTTACACGTGATATCAAAGATATGTTTTATCAAAGTTGTCAAGTCTCATGACACAACACATCTTCATTATGGTATGTGCACTAACATCTAGTCACATGATGTCTACCATAATTCATGGCATATCCATGGATATAAATATCCACCATGATTATCTCTTAAGGATCACAATTGATCTACAAATGATATCAAGTCCCATGATATCAACCAAGGTGTCCAAGAGATACTATCATGACATATCCATAGATATCAAGTCACATGATATCTTATCATGATAGTTTATCATTGTAGAGTCGTCACTTTACAATGTTAAATACAAGTGTTCATTATTAGAAATATCGTCACCTTTCAATAATGTACATAGGGGGAGTAGGCCCATAAAGTCATGGAGTCACACACATGAAAAAAAGAGTTTACACATTTAAACATCTTTATATAGATTAGTACAATTTGATAAACAATTTGAATTTCAAACATAAATAACAAATTACATTTCAACCATACCAAGTTTCTTCCTGAAGTGCTCTACCTTGATTCGAGAGAGAGGCTTGGTGAGAATGTTTGCAGTTTGATCATTTGTACTGATATACTCCAACTGAATTACTTTCCTTTCCACCATATCTCTTACATAATGATAGGGGATCTCAATGTGCTTAGATCTATCATGAAAGATAGGATTTACAGGGAATTTGATACAACTCTGATTATCACAATGAATAATTGTAGGATTCAAGGGCTCACCAAAGAGTCCCACAAGCAATTTACGAAGCCAAACTGCTTCTCTTGCTCCCATTGAGGCTGCAATGTATTTGGCTTATGTTGAACTCTGTGCAACTAAAGATTGTTTTCTGCAAATCCAGGAGATCATAGATGATCATAAACTGAAGCAACATCCTGATGTGCTTTTTCGATCAGTTACATTTCCAGCCCAATCTGAATCAAAGTACCCATGTAGATCTAGTTGATTCTTCTTGTAAAGAAGACCATATCCAATAGTGCCTTGAAGATATCTCAAAATATGTTTCACAACCATTAAGTGAATTTCCTTAGGTTCACACATGAACTGACTGAGAACATTTACGGCATAGCAAATATCATGTCTGGTGTTGACCAAATACATCAAGGATCCAATCATCTGTCTATATAGAGTTGGATCTGCACACTTGGATTCTATTGCTGCTTCTTTCAACTTGTGTAGGTTAGTTTCCATAGGTGTAGACATGGGTCTACAGTCTAACATCCCAAATCTCTTTAGAATATCAACAGTATACTTTCCTTGATTTAAAATGATACCATCAGATTTCTGCCAGACTTCCAACCCTAGGAAGTAATGTAAAATGCCCAAGTCTTTCATATCAAATTCTGAAGCCAGGTCTTCCTTACATTGAGTAATAAGGTGATCTTCTCCTATTATTAGAAGGTCATCAACATATAAAATTAGTATTAACATATCACCTTTAATTACCTTAAAATAGAGATTTGGATTTGCATCATTCTTTGAAAATCCTAGTCTTAGAAGATAGTTGTCAATTCTTTCATACTAGGCTCTAGGAGATTGTTTAAGTCCATATAGAGCTTTCTTCAATTTGCATACATTAGAGTTTGCATTATGTATCACAAAGCCTTCAGGTTGCTCTAAAAAGACTTCTTCTTCAATGGACCCATTCAAGAAGGCAGTTTTCACATCCATCTGATGGATCTTCCAGCCTTTAGCTGCAGCAATAGCTATTACTGCTCTCACAGAAGTGTACTGGGCAACAGGTGCAAAATTTTCTTCGTAATCAATACCTTCCTTTTGAGAGAAACCTCCAGCAACAAAGTGTGCCTTGTGTTTCTCGATACTACCAGTAGCAGCATGTTTGATTTTCAAGAGCCATTTGGAAGAGACAACAGATTTGCCTTTAGGTCTAGGTACTATATCCCATACATCATTTTTCAAAATAGATTGATACTCTTCTGTCATAGCATCTTTCCATACTTGATGCTTCAGAACTTCCATAAGGCAAGTTGGTTCTGAACTAATGATCTCATTCATTAAGGCAACATAGCTTGAGAATCTTTTGGGTATCTTACTTTCTCTAAAATTTCCTTTGGGTGTTGTATAATTCTCAGCTTCCTTAATCATCTTTCTAGCCCAAAGTGGTATTTTCTTGTTGTTGTCATAAAGATTCACTTCTAGGACAGATTGGTTTTCATTTAGGATTTCTTCAGAATGCTCCCTTTGAATCTTAGGAGCAAGATCCTCCTCTATAACTTTAGTAGAATCTTGAATTTCTATGTCATTAGAACTCTTTGCCCTTTTGAAGGCAATGTCTTCCTCAAAGATGACATCTCTACTTAGTTCAATTTGATTCTGACCTGATATGTAAATTCTGTAAGATTTTGAGGTTTCACTATAGCCCATGAATATCCCTTTCTTTCCATTAGGTTCTAATTTAGATCTCCTTTCTTTAGGTACATGAATGTAGACAGGGCAACCAAAGATCCTTAAGTGACTTATGTCAGGTTTTATACCAGTAAATGCTTCTTCAGGAGTTTTGTTATCTAGATGAGAATGGGGACATCTATTTTGAATGTAGACAGCTATCCTAGAGGCTTCTGCCCAAAATGAAGTTTCTAAGTTTTGATCAAACAACATTGCTCTAGCAGCTTCTACAATAGTTTTGTTCTTTCTCTCAGCAACACCATTTTGTTGAGGATTGAAGACTACAGTAAACTCCCTCTTAATCCCAACATTTACACAAAATTCCTTAAAGATTTCTGAGGTGTATTCCTTCCCATTATCTATTCTTAGAGTTTTGATTTTCTTCCCCGAAAAGTTTTCTAAAAGAGCTTTGAATTCCTTAAATCTTTTAAGGACTTATATAGACTCTTTACATTTAATAAAGTATATCCAGGTTTTTCTAGAGAAGTCATCTACAAATATTACATAATATAAAAAACCTACCAAGGAGGGTACAGACATAGGTCCACATAAGTCAAAATGAACCAGTTCTAAAATGTTTTTGGTTTTACTCAAACTGTTTTGGAAAGCCCCCTTTGTATTCTTCCCTAGGGCACATCCTTTGCATGCTCCTTCATGAATATGATTCAGTTTGGGTAATCCTGTTACTAATTTTTCCACAGAAGGTAGGGCACGAAAATGAATTTGTTCTAGTCTTTGATGCCAAATTTCATTTGAATAAGAAGTCTCATGAATAAGGGCTTGATTGATGTTAGTGCATAGTTTGTAGAGATATCCTTGTCTTATCCCTATAGTTTGAGCTTTCTTTATGGTGGAGTTCTTTGGCCACGCTAGGACTTTTCCATCCATAAAGGTGACCCTATATCTGTTGTCTTCAAGGGCAGAAATGGATATGAGGTTCCTCTTTATTCCTGGTACAAATAATACTCTAGTGAGTTGAAGAGAGAGGCCAGAATTCAGATTTATGGTGCATGTTCCAACCCCCTTAACTGGATGTGCAGAATCATCCCCAATAGTTACTTCTTCTGCAATTTCTTCTATCATAGTATCTAGGTGTTATCTGAATCCTGTGATGTGCCTTGAAGAACCACTATCAATTACTCAATTATTGACTATGTTTGATACTTGACTTGATAATGCTGAGTAGAAAACAAATTTCTTAGAATCATGTTTTGTATTTGTCTTTTCAACTTTAGCAAAGGAAGCCTATTTTTTTGTTCTATTAGGGCACTTGATTGCATAGTGTCCATACCGATCACATCTGAAATATTGTATTTGGGATATGTCTTTCCTTTTCTTAGATGATCCCTTTCCATACGAATTCTTCTTTCTCTTGAAATCTTTCTTCTTACCTTTCTTATGAGAAGTTGTGTTTAGTACATGAATATCCTCATCTATAGGTTTCTGAAGTTTTCCTTTTGACATTAGTCTTGATTCTTCCTGCAAGCAATTTGTTCTCAGCCTATCAAATTTAGGGAGCTTAGATCTTGCACTTATACCTTAGACAAAAGACTCCCATGAGTTTGGAAAACCATCTAGAGCTATTAGAGTTAACTCCTTACTGTCAATTTGATGACCAATTGTTGATAGTTGATTTCTTAATTCAGTGATTCTCATGAAATATGAATTAACAGATTCTCCCTTATTTATTTGAATATGATTAATTTGCCTCTTTAGAGCAAGGGTCCTACTAGTGTTGTTTATTTCAAAGGTGCTTTCAAGAGATTTAAACATAAGGTATGCAGTCTCATGTTTAGATAGAATAGGTACTATATGGCCCCTTACTGCATCTACTACAATTTTCATGGTTTTCTCATTGTTCTCAATCCATTGAGATTTCTCCAGATCATCCTTAGGCTCTAACTGGTTCTCTTTCACAAATGAATCTAACTTATTCTCTCTAAGGATCATCATGATTCTAAATTTCCATGATGTGAAATTGTCTGCTCCTGGGTGATCTTCAAATCTGATCACACTTGACATTATGAAGAATGTGAAGTAAATTCGATTATGGAAAATGCGAATAAATTTGATTATGGAAAATGTGAATTTTCTTGAGCAGATTGGTATTCATATTTGATTAGGATTCACACAACGTGGCTCTGATACCATGTTAAATGAAATAAAATCTATAACAAAAGGATTCTAGGACAGAGAAAGGACTAAGGCCAGAGATTTTAAATGACAAAACTTCAGATACAAATGCAATTTTCAGAATACTTCTCTGAATGCAGAATATGTGGGATGCAGAACATTAATAGATTACAATATCTGCATATAAAGAATGGTCTTAGATTTTATATATTAGAGAGACCCGCTTTCAAGAGACACGTCTCTTGAGAGGACGTGTCTCCACACTTGGAGAAACGTCCGCTCAAGGGACGTGTTCCTTTGAGCGCGAGGGTTTCCTATCTAAAGGGATATGCCTCTTGAGAGTACGTGTCTCCACACTTGGAGACACGTCCGCTCAAGGACGTGTTCCTTTGAGCGCGCAGATTCTTGTAACCATTCGAGATAATCAGAAATAACAAATACGAGCCCACACATAGGGTGACAATGAATGCATAGGTTTATCCAATGCATATTTTGATCAACATTTATTTGAATTTGATTTTACACAAGCTTTATAAATTCGAATACTTATTTCCAGAAATATCAAGGAGTGATAGATCTAACATAAACAATGATGATGCTTATAGCAATCATTGTTATATATTAGACCTAAGCTATTGTTCATCAACAGATGGATGTTTGTACCTATTTTCCATTATGCAATAATTCCTACACAAACAAAAAATCTTAACTGCCTCTCTAATTCAACTTGATTCTTGTGTATCTCCAGTTGTGTAGTCAATTTTTGAATTAAAGCTACAACACATACAAATTACTATCCAAATTAGGCTAAACATTCAATAGAAAAGGTATATGACAATTCTAGAAAGAAAGCTTTAAAATAAATACAAGGACTGCACACAATCACTACTGCTACAATAGCATCTCTTGCACCAATCCTATCACATTTATTTGAAGTGATCAATACATATTCTATCCCTGTGACTTCACCCTCAAATGTTGGTGTGTAGTAGTGTATCCATACGGTGCCATCAATTACAATGAGAATCTTTATGTTAAAAACACATAATACTTCCTTCAACTCCTCATGAACAAGTTAATATTTTTTTTTGAAATTGAAGAGCTACTTTAGTCTGCCAATAAGCAGTGGCAGCAGGAGCCTCTATTTGGACTTCAAATGCCTTACAGGCCATATATAATCTAGCCTCATTAAGCTATTTTGGCTATATTGAGGTTGGAAAAACCTGTTATGTTTTCCCTCTAATGTTGGAGAATGAATACAAGGGCATAGAGGAGGAGAAGCACCACAAGAGCTTATAGGAGGAGAGGCTACTGCCAATGTAATACATCAAATTCTGCCTTGGGCCTATAGGTTCTACAATTCAGACCTGTAGAGGGGTTCCATTGAGCTATTACAAGAGTTATTTTTGATGCATCAGATGTTTTAGAGGTTAATGACTTATTAGAAGTTGAAATGCCTCCAAGGGACCTAATATGGAGAGCCATGGCTGTAATTTTATGGCAACAATTATAAAAATGAATCAAAGGATAAGAATCAAATGACAAAAGGGGGACAACCCAAATGGTTTCTATGCTTGTACGTTACATAAATATTCTTACCAATATCAAACGTGGATTGACTCCTCTTGTAATAAGGTCAAGATATTCAGAAAAGGTTTTTAGAATAGGAAAGGAATTGACCTGAGCAGTTACCAGAAACACAAATTATTGATGACATGAAACAAGAAACAAGGAGGTGAGATCAAAGAAAAAAGAAGCAAGAATATCAAAGCATATGAAATTTAAAAGAAAACATTCATTGAAAGAAAATAAATCCTCTCCCCTCTTCCCTCTATCCTCCATATTCATATGTATGCAAAAAAAAGAACTTAGTCAAGGCACGTGAATGGTTTAATTGTTATCATGAAACTATGGAAGTATATACACGACACGTAAGAAGATTAGAGTTAAACATGGACTGCCTACAAAAAATGTTTTAAGTCTACTCAAGGCATTACACCTGCCAAGTGCATTTGCAGTTTTTGTGCCTTGCATTTTATCAAGCCACACACCTTTTATTCAATTTCTCTTTAATTGCTACTTGGAAGATATTTCTATGGGCAATGCCTATCGACAAAGGGATATTTATTCAATGTAATCGTTCAAATTTATATAATATTTATTTATTAAATTATTATTTAATACATGTTGGATAGATGGTACAAATTTTATAAAATATCTAAAGTTGTCCTTCACATTGAGATTTTGATGACAATGTTGAAGATGAGCTTCACCCCAAGCGCAGTCATGATGTGCACTGGGACATTGATGGCGATTTTGATGGATTGTGTTTTTAATACTATGTTGCTTCCATGCATGCTAAATAAATTCATATTATGTCTCTTAGCTCGTGCTTTTCTTAAAATTTGTGAGAGTTCTAAGTGTTTGATTGTAGCTATAAATATCAATCCAAGGTTTATGATGTCTTTGATTGGATTTTAATGTTTTTTCATGTGTTTGCAATACTTATGTGTAGAGTAACAAGTCATGGACACCACTGTTGTTCAAGCCAGAAGGGGAAAAGATATTCAAGGTATTCCTATGATCTATGCAATGGTAAAGTATTGAGAAACATGGTTTAAACATACAAAAAAATTGAGTCTCCCTCAACCTTTGCATGATCTAGATAAGGTAAATACATTTTTTTTTTGCATTGGACAGTCATTGTTTACTAATTTTTAACTGTTCAAAAAACTTGCTATAAGCTCTAGATGATATGATTGATTTACTTGGTGATAATTCATGTAGGACTAGTAATATTTATTCTCAAATCTATTTTTAATCACACTTCTATTTTATGCTTTCAAAGGAGTGTATGCATTCAAAAAAGGTTAGCAATTTTTATGGTTTCTACGACAATACAATATCAGTGAAGCCCAACATTGTCTAATTTCAAGTAAAGCATCAAATTAGCCTTTTGAAATGTTTAGTTTACCTATGTTTAATTACAAAAATTCCTTTTTCTTTGTGTTGCACTTTGTAATCATGTATGTGTTTTCTTGTGTACCATTTGAGTGGTAATCTAAAATTAGGCAACCTAAGTTTTAACTTGTATCATTTGAATTGTGCAACTTCAACAAATAACATCTAACTTGTCCATCTAGTCTTTTAAACTGACAAAAAACATACACTCATCAAAAGAATTGTAATTATTATATGCTAAATGGTAATAATATCTTATGGCTCTATAGAGTATATGATAAGAATATTTTAATTGAATGATCCAAATTGTTAATATATATCTTCCAAATTCCATACCTCTAACAAATAACATCTAACAATTGTAACAACTATACACTCTCTTGAAAATAAATATAATCATTGTATGCTTAGTGGTAATCATTTCCCCTTGCACACTATAAAGTAAACATATATTGTTTAAGAAAAAATATTATTAAGATTATGAAAATGACAACAAAATCATTTTATAAATGACCTACTAATTTTCCTACACAAATGTATGCAAAAATTAAGTTGTTTTTAAATGTATGCAAAAAAATAAATCAATTTTTTTCCTAATGGTCCTTCCACACCTATTCGATGTACCCATTGCATCCCAACATTAATTGCTTAACATAAGATAAATTTTTGATCTTATTATTAGCTTCAGTCCATCTTTTCCACAAGTATGAGCTACCAAGTACCAAGTTACAATTAACAATGAATCTACTCACAAAGTGAGAGTGAACAACAAAAGTGAGAATCAAATTTTGTATATTCAATTGTGTAAAAAGAAACTATTACAACATACATATAAAGTAGTAACTAAAATATTTAAAACTCATGCAAGTTGCTTGCATGGTACGAGTAGACTAAATATAGTTTTAACTATAGTAATCCTACAAAGTAAATTGAAGATCACGCGATGCTATGAGTAGAAAAAATATAGTTTTAACTGTAGTAATCCTAAAAGGTGAACTAAAGATCACACGATATCAACATCAATCATTGTCATGCCTGAAATTTTACAGAACTAAACAAAACACAACCACCAATTTTTTTTGAACAAATGCGTACGACCACTAATAATTACTAACCACACATGAACATGGTAACAAACTAATGATAAGGTTAGTATTAAATATCACTCATGATGTTGATTTCTAATAACATTTGTACTAGTATTACATTTACATTTATTCCTTATCATCGTCATAGAATATTTATAAACACTAATCATCATTAATATTGCCACTATTATTTTATTGATAAGTAAAGATTATGATAACATTATCTTTAGCGCTTAACATTAATACTATATCTCTTAATCCACCTCATTAGATACTCAATTATTGTTAACACCTCTCTCAATAATTATATTAAATATTACCCTTGCTTATGTTACTAAAGATAATATTACCCATTTTACTCTCAACCTTGTCATTAGCTAAATGTGTTTTCTAACATTATCGATTTTGTAAATTTAATTTATTATTCGTAAGATAAATTTGTCTTCTAGCATCTAAATAACTTTAAACACATGACCTACATTAAATGTTATTATTTACACTAAAAATTTATTTTAAACTATCTTGAGCATCACCCAAATGGACACTGCTTACTATAATTGCATGACAACATGAAAGTGAAACTTAATTTATTCCATAATACAAATTGTCTTACTTAATTATAGTTCTAGCTATTGCCACACAAACTAACTTTCTTAATTTGACAAGGCCAGTAATTCTTCCAAGTTTAATACTTGAAATTTGAGAGTATTAATTCAAGCACATATGTTAGCAATTAAACATTCATCGATGGGAAGCTATCCTATTCTTATTTAAAACATTTTCTATGGCTATGTCATTTACAATTTCCAATAAAACATAAATTAAATTCTTTATTCTATTATTATGTTATAAATTCTTGGGTGATTAATTCCTTTTGAAAAGTGTTTCATGTTTTTTTTCTAATCTATTGATTTAAAATTAATTTCCAATGAGTCTCTTTATATACATGAACAAATTGTAAAGTTCACTCATTTTCAAAATTATGCATTCAAACTGCATATGTTAATTCCTTCTCTTAATTTAATGACACCCTTAGTCTATGATTTTTTTTTTAATGAATGATTATCTCTTTTTGATCTAAATGATAACTAATTTTTAACTGATTGGTTTTTTTTTTCCAGATGGCTAATCTCAAGAGTTTAATGCAGCTTGATAGGGTGATGAATTTTTGGGGAGCTAATGGCTACCTTATTTTCCTGATTTAACTTCTACAAAATTTTAATAATCTTTAATCATACAAAAAGGGTAATCATTTTTTTGCATAAAGCATAATATTAAATTTTTTAATAATCTGAGTCGACTATTATCCAACTTCTAAGCATTTGAACATAACTAAATGGTTTTACCGACTCGCTGTGAAAATGCAAAACGAACCTACCTAACATCCTAAGCTTTGCAAGTATGAGAAAGACAAATCAAGAACTCAAACGAATTGGTTGCATCTATATTCACATGACAAACCCCTACGCCTGGATCTGAAGACATTGATTAAGACTAGCAACAAGAGTTTTGTGAAGGCTGAATGGTTTTTGGGAGAGGGTCGACCGAAACAGAGGGCCTAAATGCTAATTTGTTGGTCAAGAGGTGGAGGTGGAAACCTCATAAATAGACTTACGCACTTGGTAGAAGGAATGACCATGATGCACCTTAAGGAGATAGGTCTGCACCAAAGTTCAGATAGAGTCTTAAAACTACTTAGCATATACCAAAAATCCAAAGTTTGAGAGTATTTGCTAAAGTACTGTACAAACACAGACAATATTTCAAGGCAATAAATATGCACAAAATATAGCTACATCATAAAGGTGGGAGAGGAGGTCGATTACAACTCATGATTTGACAATAGATTTGGACTTACTATTATTTCCTCTAGATCTCCCCTTTGTAGCTATCATGAAATTTAGTCTAGCTTCTTATAACTGATATATGTTTTTTTCCCATGCGTCCTTTTCTATCACTGAACTAGATGCAATAAATTTCTTAGAACCACATAAATTTGTCTACTAACTAAATTACTTCAAACCAATAAAATGCAAAGTTTACATAAGGAAAAATCAAATAAAAGTAAAGATTTCATATTTCCCTTTATTTGACATTTCTTGCATTACAGGATAAATAAACTCTTCAAGAGAATTCTATCAAACACTTCAATTCCTTACCCAGAATCATGCACTCTAGCATGGTTTGCATACATTTGAGACAATGTCCATTTTCCATTTTTGAATTAAAAGGTAAACCAAATAGAAACTTAGACATAGAAATGTTTTGATTTGCTAACAATTCTATTTATACATGTTTCATACATATATATAGATAGATAGATCTTATTTTTATAATGTTGTGCTAGAATAGGGTTCCTTTCCATTCATACTCGAGATCCATTGAAAATATAATAATTCAAAAATAAATGTTTCATTTACATCACTTTTCAAAAAAATCACAAATTAATGAAATATTCTACTACAACCTTCAAGTAATTTTCCTTTCCAAAATGATTGTAAATTATATGCCACTTTTGTAAAGGGAACAAAATTATCTAAAGGTACTAAAAACATGACATTCATTAAACATCACATCTAGAATATAATAGTGCATCATCATCATCATCATCATAATAGTATGAGTATCAAGAATGCATTAATGTGCTATGTATACTATTCAATATAAGAAAAACAAGAATGATAAAATAGTGGGGTCTCAATTACATCAATACCTTCTAAGATATGCACCAAACCAATCATCAATCATGAGTTCTAATATCATATCAAACACCACCCTAACTAAGTGAATATGCATCAATAAAACACTATGTCTCATAGTCATCTAGAATCACCAAAGGATCACACTAGAAGACATCATATAAAACTGATTGATTAATAATAAAAAGAACATTTCATCCACAAGTAACCCAATTACAAGTCACGAATAACCCTTATAACTTAATACATGTAATAATCATAGATAAGTCACAATACCCATTGATTAGATAACATTTTCCAGTTAACCTTATCCAAAATTAGTCAAGCAATCACCTTCACTCCTAACTCAGGAACGACAACCAACATGGGGTCACACAAATTATTAGACAAGGAATATCAAAGCATGTAGACTCAACAGGATCTCCGAGAGTAGGGTCTTACAATCATCATGTTGAAAAGTAAACTGAAGATCAAGCAATATCAACATGCAATGATCATGTTGAATATAAACTTTGGCGGTGGAACTAGATTTGATCATGTGATATCAACATGCAATGTTCATGGTGGACCTAGAGTTGATCATGCATCCTTCAATCTCCCCCTGCATCTCAAAGAAACAAAAATAGCTATAGGTGTTGTAGGGAAAAACTATAATTTTGTCATGTCAAATGTCAATGTGCAATCTGATACTAAATCTCGAAAGAAGTGATGTCTGATACTACAAAATTCTAACATAACAATGCAAGAAATCTACTTATCGTGAAGCTTTTCCAAGCATAGTTGGTACTCTTCTTGAAATAATGCTAAATTTTTTGATGTGGCTTCCATTTCAATAAGCTGTTGCATTTGCCTCTTCTGATCAGGAATTTCAACTTCTATGTCGCTCAGTGCTGGCAGCTCCCTTATAAAAGAAAATATTGTAATCATTGAGAAATCAATGCCAGTGGTTCTCATAGTGTTTGAAGAACATTGAAGTTCTTTCTTCACCATATTCACAATCTCATACTTGAACCCATCAAGAATTTCTAGCAACTGACTCTTGAATATGCTCAAGTTCTCTTTACACAGCTAATCAAACAACTAGTGTTGATCAGCCATTATAGTGCATGAGGTTACATTTACCATGTCATTAGAAACATGATGCACCACATTCTTCTCATTGTTTGGTAGATTAGTGGTTGCAATCCTTTCATCATTAGGTGTCAAATTCCCCCTAGCATCATGATGACCTGTAGTTGCAACCTTCCTCCCATCAGACAATCCCTCAACAACATGCCACCTTGAATTCTCTCGAGCATCATAATGACCCATAGTACCAACCCTCCTCCTTTCCTTCAACACATCATTTGAAACATGCTATGTTGAATTTTCTCTAACACTATACTATTTTAGTGCAGTGTTTGAATCGTGTGGTGTTCAATTGTCCTTAACATTGGACCTTGATAATTTTAGTGCCAATTTCTCCTTATCACTCGATTCATTTTCACTCTCCTCATCCTTAGAAGCATCCTTCTCTTCTCCCACATTATGCTCAGAAAATACCTTCTCTTTTCCCACTTTCTCCTCGCTTCTATGTGTGCTTGTGCTTGCACCTGTGCCTAAAACCCTATTTTACACAGTTTCAATGATATGTGGAGTCCCCTCCTACTTCTTAGTCTTCATCTTTTTCAATGTGTCACACTGTTCCAAATTCACATTATCATTTTTCTCACCTTGATCATGTCCGCCCTTTTTCTTCATCATCGCTTTCACCTTTTTCTCCTCTTCTTCTCCCTCTTGCTCCTTTAGGGCCATGTCCACAACTCCATTTTTGTTCCTTTTCACCTCTTATATTTCTCCCTCTAGATCCACCACACAACCTCCTCCTTCTCCTCTACTCTTGCATTACCTCCATTATCATCTTCCCTATTTCCCGAAAGTTGCTTAGACAATCTATACATAGTCTCTTCATGCACATTTTTAAACCCAACAAAATATTTATCCTTAATCTTATCCCTAGCCACAACAAACCTCATCTTAAGACCCCTTAACTTATTATATAGCTGATTATGACTGTAATCACCATCCAAATCCTTTTTAACAGCCTCATAAAAAAAACCCATATTTCTGGGTAAACCCTTACCTTTTTCGCAGCATGCCACAAGCCTCTTTAGAAATGATTCATCATCTTTAGCATTCCATATCAAATCATTTTTTTTGCAAAATTTTCAACTTTTGGAACCACCATCGCTTTCCCCTTATTATCTTCTTGTGTAGGTTTCTTTGATTTCATGGATGAAGGGTTGGTACACTATTTTTCTTGGGGCTCTCTAGGGCACTTGGTTGAAGAAGAGGGTTGTGATGATGTTTACATTTTTTTTTGTTTATTTGATTGATGGTGGAGTAGAGATTTTTTGAGTATTGCCTAAATCAGATGATGATTCAACAGTGGTAGAAGATAAATCCTTAGAAGAAGATGACATTTTCTAGGAAGCAGGATTTTTTTTGTAAACTATCTTCACATTTTCGTTCATTGTATCAGAAGAATGCGTTGCTACAAACGTGAATATAAAAATGAATGTATTAGTGGAAAAAAAATGAGAGACAATAGTAAGAGGTTTTAGGTTAGGTTTGGGAAGTAAAATGTACCGACCAAGGGTTAGGTTTGGTACCTCTTGTTAGGAAAGAGGTTATGTTGAATAGAAAACCAAGACTTATAAAAATTTGAAAAGAATATTTTCAAATTCTTCCATTATAGTGAAGCTACTTTGACATAAATAATACCAAAAAACATACACAAAGTAGTTAATGAAGATGTAATGATTTGGTACATATGATACATTTGGCTATCTACATGATTGGCTATCCAGGTTGAGCGTTTGGCTATCTACAGGTCACACATTTGGCTATCTGTGGGTTGTGTGGTTGGCTATCTAGATCACGTGTCTTTCTATCCATAGGTCTCACATTTGGCTATCCGCATGATTTTCTATCTGGGTCACATGTTTTGCTATTTGGGTCGCACATTTGGCTATTCATAGGTTGTGTGTTTGGCTGTCCATGGGTCACACGTTTGGCTATCCGCATGATTGGCTATTTGGGTTGCACATTTTCCTATCCACAGGTCATGTGTTTGACTATCTGCAAGTCACACATATGGCTATCCATAGGTCATATGTTTGGCCATCTATGGGTCACATGTTTGGCCATTTGCAAGTCACACATTTGGCTATCCATAGGTCACGCGTTTTGCTATCTACAAGATTGGCTATCTGCCCACAAATTTTCCTATCCATCCACAAATTTGCCTATCCATCTGCAAATTCACCTATCCAACCATAGGTTTGTCTATCCATCCACAAACTCACCTATTCATCCACAAATTCACCTATTCATCTGAAGGTTTTCCTATTCGTCCACAAAATCACCTTTGTAATTTAGGTAGTGGATAAAAGAGTGTCCAATTGCCCCTTTTATAGGATAGGCAGATGCGTGATTGCCTATATCAATGCAAAATCACCCCTTGTGTCAGTAAGATTCGCTCGTCAGGGGCAGATTCACCCCTATGTGGGAAATCCAAACTTGCAAAACTTGAAACAACAAAAAAAATGAAAGAGACCCATGACATGGGTCCCACTGATCCTGCCAAAAATGTGTGCAGTATTTTTTACCCCATCTAAAATGCAAGAAATAAACTCAAGCAAAAGGATAAAAAATAACTCAAAACACTCAAGATTGGGCTAAAGATGAAACTCAAAATTGAAAATGGGAATAAAATCAATTTTACTTTGTTTGAGCTTGATGAGTTTGTTTTCCCCTTTTTTATGGCTTGATATGTGTGCTCCTAGATCAATTTCGGCAACATAATAGCTTGATTCTACTTGATTTTGGATGCAAGATGGCTATGGTGATTGAAGGCATGAGAAATTGAGATGATGAATGTGATAGATTGTGGTTGGAATGCTTGAGTGTTTGGGAATGCAAAAATGCCTAAGTGTTAGCCATTTATCAAGAGAGATATGAATAGACGGTGGAGATTGAAAGGGGAGGAAGATTAAGAGTTGACCAAAGGAATTAAAAATTCCTTTTTAATGTGCATAGATGGGATAAAAGGAATTTAGTATTCCTTGGGGGATGGGAGAGGAATTAAAAATTTCTCAAAAGGACCTTGGGAAGACAAAGAGGAATTAAAAATTCTTTGGGGGATGGGGAGAGTTGACCAAAGGGTAAATTTGGATAGCTAATCAATGATTAGGTTGTGTAAGTGAGGGATTAGGTAAATGATTAGGTGGGTAATGAGGATTAATAATCCACTTGCATATTATGGAGGATGTGACACCTCCCTAATCAAGGATTAGGAATGTGCACATCCTTAACCTAGGATTAAGCAAGGGGGATTAAAATTAATTAGGAGTGGATTATGGAGGATGAGACATGAGGGTATTAAATAAATAGATTATTTATTTAATTTTTTGTAGGAAAGGGATAAGGGGTAAAGTATTTAATTATTTAATTAAATACCTTAGGGATTTAGAGGACTTTAGGGGTATTAATTAAATAGTAGCAATATTACTTAATTAATGTAGATGAGACGATATTTAGATGAAAAGGGATAAATTTGACCAAACATAAGTGGTCAAATTTAGGTGTCTACACCTAGATTTTTAAAAAAGAAAAAATACACATATTTGTTGACTATAAATAGATATTTCATTTATATCAAAGGCATGGTTAACAAATAGCTGCCATATCTTTTGATATCTTAAATTGATGTCGTATCTTTTACATATTTTTTTCCAAATTAGGTATGTCAATTATATTCTAGTTTAATTCATATTGCAATATACAATATTTAAGTGAATAACATTCTCTAATTATAAAGAGAAAATGTTTTGAAGAAATAAAAAATTATTTTATTTTTAAAATAACTAGATATTTTCATTAGGAGGGTTCAATATTTATGGAAAATAGTTTGATGTTTGTGAATATGGGAAAAGGGACAAGTGGTAGGTGCACAAAAATTTGTGTAAATGATATTAAGGCAAGTGACAAACTTATGACATTTAACGATATATCTATGTACCAAAGCACTCCCTCTCTAAATAAATATCAAACTAAATAAAAAAGACACATATACATAAATTTTTCCATTAAAATTATATTTAAAATTATCTAGGTAATCAAATTGATTGCACATTAAATTTATATAATTTGATTAACAATACTATATTTAGGTCTATGTCAAGGAAAAAGTGGATTGGATCATGTTCTTAAAAACATGGCTTGTTCATCTACCATTTAGATTGGTTCCCTAACAAAGATCAACCACCAAACCTTTGGGAGCACAATTATGCAATGTTACTTCACATTTAAGATGAATCACCAAACACGTGCAACCACAATGATGTAATGTTACTCCACTTGTGTGGGAAGAGACAAACACCATTAATGTGTGA
Organism: Sequoia sempervirens; assembly: GCA_007258455.2. Taxonomy (NCBI): domain Eukaryota; kingdom Viridiplantae; phylum Streptophyta; class Pinopsida; order Cupressales; family Cupressaceae; genus Sequoia; species Sequoia sempervirens. The sequence goes on along the minus strand of VDFB02153095.1, from coordinate 339,443 downwards.
AAATAATTATTAATCCACATATGAACTATCAAATTTGAAAGTGACAATTGAAAGCTTCTTTTTTTCAAAACAAAACATATCATCAAAATTAATATAAGTTTCTTAAATATCTATTTAGAGTTATTTAAATGTCATTTTATTTTACTTTAGAATTATTTTATTCACTACATATATAAATGCATAAATTTTTATTTTTATTTAAGAAATACTTTATTTTATTTATATTGTTTATTTGATAAGATTTTTTTTAATTTTTAATTTTAGAAAACACTATTTATTATTTCCACTTTTTTTTTATTTTAGTTTTACTTCTAACAATTTTACTTGTAGAGATTAATATATATTCCAGAATGTTATATGAACATAAAAAAATATGATTACAATCATAGTAAATTTCTTAAACACTCAAGACTTTGAATAATTTTTCCAATCTTAAATAATAAAAATTGTGTGGTTATATAGACCATGATTGTGATATTGTATTAAATTCCTTATCCACTCCACCTACTTATTTATCTTTAACTAAAAACAACAAGATATTTTAAGACCAAGCTAGAACAAATAGTCATCTCCTTTTCTAAAACACAACGTGGAATTGTTCTCTTGACTTTTTCAAATTAACTTCCAAAATGTTTGGACTACACGTACTCCACGTCAACACTTACAAGAGACTGTACGGCATTTCTTTACTGGTGTAAGCTTCAGAAGTTCCAGGCTGCTTGTTTTCTTCAATCTTAACCAGAACTGTAACCATTTCTGGAATATCTTGAGTTGAAAGAAGATATGGGGACTAGATATTTTGATGGATTGAGTTTAATTCTTCTTTGCATGGGTTCCCTGTGTTTTGGAGTTACAGGCGTCACAAACAGCGACGACGGTCTGCTCTTTAAAAATTTATCATTTTCTTTGTCATCTTCCATTAAACCTGCACAGACTTACTGTTTGGGTATTGTGCTTTACATACAGCTTCTGCCCTCAATGTCATGATGTTGCTGTGGGAAAATTCCCCATCAAACTGGAATAGTGGCACAGACCCTTGTGACTCTCAGTGGGTTGGGGTGGCCTGCAAAGATGGCCGCATAACTTCATTGTAAGATTCCTGAGCCCATATGATCTCCATCAATGTTTACATACGAACTCTGTGAACTTTATCATTTGTTTTTGGTGTTCTATTTTGTAGATGAAAAATTTCCCTCAAAAATAAAATAGGAAACGTGAAAGTTCTGAGATGAATTGAGATAGATGTGAATTAATATGAAACAGATAGTAGCACCTATACGCTGTATATATTTGTTTTAGGAAAGAGTTTTTATGAGGTTGTGGATTTATGGAGGTTTTCTAAAATATTTAAGTTGGGTGTGAAATTTTCTGGAGTTTTTAATAAATAAGGTTTCATGGATTTTGTAATAATGAACAAGTTTGAGATTTATAATTATATAGTAAAATTTAAAATTATTGATACTTTTTAAAAAATTACAGAAATTTTGAAGAAACAAGTGGGGAAACTTTGGATTCCATGATAAAAACTCTTCGAAATGTAAAAAGTAACATTACATTTACTGTTATTAAATTTAAAATAAAAAATAACATTAAATTTACTGTTATTGTAAAATATTTCTCCACATTTATAATTATTTAAAAGTATTATAATTCTCATCATACTAAAATTCCCAAAGTTTCATTCCTTAATCAATTGCTATTGTTTTGTACACATTTTTATTTAACCACACAAAATATAATATATAAAAAATATTTTGAAAGTTTAGCTTTCAATGGAAAAGCATACCTGCATGTATATCATATTTTCAGTGCTATCATATATGTATTCATTCATGTACAGAAAATTATCAGCGTGGGGCTCAAGGGAGCTCTCTCAGATAAAATTGGTTCTCTGACTGCACTTCACCTTCTGTAAGTTAAATACTGACTAAATACATTCAATACTGTAAGTTACAATAGCAGTCATTATCACAGGTCTCTACTTTTTTTTTTTTTAACCTCTTGGCCTTTTATTAATATGAACATTTCAGGGATTTATCCGACAACAAAGACTTGACCGGAAAGCTTCCAAACAGTATAGGAAACTTGGTTTCTTTGGAAGTTCTGTGAGTTTTACATTTAAGACAATCAAGCCCAACACCCTGTAAATTATATTTGGTTTCACAACAACATTAAATTGTAGACTTCTCTTTTTGATGACTAATAAATTTCTATTACCTGCAGGATGCTAATTGGGTGCAATTTCAATGGAGAAATACCAGTTGAATTGGGAAACCTGACTAATCTTATTTTCTTGTAAGATTAAATTTCACCTTTCCATATATGCCATTAAGTAAAACGTTGGATATCATATCTAGAAAGCATAGACATAGATATGAAGTTTTACTGATACAATATTTGTTTTTGTCAGGGCTTTGAATTCTAACAAGTTTACAGGCTCAATTCCTGCAACTCTGGGTAAGTTGACCAATCTGGAATGGCTTGACATTGCTGACAATCAACTTACTGGGAGTCTTCCACTCTCTAATGCCACTCAATCTGGATTAGACAAACTTGTTAAAGCACGACACTTGTAAGTAATAAGATACAACAATTTATTTAATATGAGTTCTGATGTCATAGGAATGAAATAATAGAGTATTGTTTGTGATTTTTGTAGCCATTTCAATCTAAACAAACTGTCAGGCACCATTCCACCTGAACTCTTCAGCAATAATATGAATCTGATTCATGTGTGAGTGAGAATTATTGGTCGTTGTCCTCATATGTCATGATCTTGAGCATGCGATATAGATATTGACTGTATTAAGTAGTGTTTATTATCATCTACATACTATTTGACAGTAATAACTTTAATGGACGGATTCCTCCTACTCTGGGACTCGTACACAGTTTGATAGTCGTGTGAGTATCAACATTCTAACACTGTTCTTTCTTCTTATGCCCTATTTATGGTTTTCGTGGCTATGTCACAGACCAGAATTTAATGGATGCCTATTTAATTGTGTTTTTTTTGGTAATATCGTTTGGGAAACAGAAGGCTTGACAGAAACCAGATAACAGGTTCAATTCCCCCCAACGTCAACAACCTAACCAACATTGAAGAACTGTAAGACACTTCTCCTTTCTTTACCTCTTCACTGATTGTGACTGAATTTTAATGTGCGTTATGTGATTCAAAGAATCAAATAGCTTATTTGAAAAGGTAAAATATAAGTTTTTCGTTATATTTCCTAAAACAAAGCATTTAATTTTAGTATTTTATTAATTTTCCTTTCACTTGATTGATAATTGTTTGGTTAGGGCGAAGGTTTAATTTTTATATTGGAGTTTATTTAATTTTAAAACGGATCAAGTATATGAAGTCCGTAAGTAAATTTTGATGTAGAGAAGGCTAACAAAGTTCGTAAGGATTTAGTTTTCATGTAGCTCAATAACATATTTTAAAATAAATATTAAATATTTTAAACATATTATTTTATATAAAAAGCTGTGATTATAAATTATTTTTTATGATAGACTATAACAATAATTAACAAAGGATTAAAATCTATTTTAAAATTTTAAGAGAATTTTAATAATTATATTTTCATGAATTGTATCCATGAATCAACTATAAAAATTACAAATGATATCCATGGATTAGTTGAACTAGTACTAAAAATGAGCCAAACTCTCATGTCAAACTAGTAGCCATAGCCCACCACAATATCATCAAGAATAACCTAGATCCCTCATCACCATTGCAAATGAATTAAGGATTCTAAGACATCCCTTATAATGCCTTTGGTTTCTTCAATTTAAAAAAATACCATGACAAACTTAGGAAATATGTCAGTGTTAACACTATATCTAAGAGTCACTGTGAGAAAAAATCTCACTAAGAGTGACCCTAATGGCATGTAGTATTATCACTACATGCACCTTGAAAATATTCTAAGGTGTGAGGTCAAAATCTCCCTTAGAAACGTTATTTTTCTTTTCTTCACTACTAGACACAATATAGTATCAATTTTGTAATCTCTCTAGGACAATCGTACCTAGAAAGGAAAGAACTTAATGCATTCAATGTTCACAAATAGGAGAGGTTTGTGCTCTTTACCATCATGTTTCATTTGCTTGGAATTTATTCTTGATAAGACTCCTTATGCTAGCCTTTCTTGTGTGTACCATAATCCTATCACCTTCTAGTGATAGTGTCTTGCTCAATGCATAAGGAGTGTTATAAATTATGTTTAGCATCAAGCTTTACCATATTAGTGTGGAACAAGTTATACAATATACCTTCAAGTCTATTACCAAGTTGGCCAAAGAATTTGCAACCACGTTGATCTTCCCATAAATATGCCTAAACGTGAAGGAAATTAGAGATTTGGTGAAGGGCCAACAAAGTTTTATAGTTTTGATTTCCCAATTTAGTGAAGCTCTTCTTCTTATAACATTTATAATAACCATCAAATACCTATCAATGTGCACCTATTTAACTTTGGAGCCCTAGGAAGAGAGCCTATGTTTCTATCTCATTGGTGTTATAAATAATCTTTTGGTTCTATTTTGATCAACCTCCCTTTGTGGTCCTTGATTATACAATCAACTCCTAAGAGGCACAAGTTACCTCTTTATCCTTCATCAAAATTAAGTTTGAACTAGCCTTTGGGATGAGGGTTCACTTTATCCCTTTCCTAGGATTTACATGGGATTAGTCCCAATAGCTCCTTGAATAGGGGGTACCTTAAGGCTTTTTCAATTCTTCATTATCTCATTATCCTAGGAAGTGAAAGTTATTTTTTAAATTTAATCCTTTTTCTATATTATTAACTATTTCCTTGATTGTATACTCCAACTTGATGAAGAATCTACCTATTGGCATTTCTTTATCTTGAAATATATCTCTATTTACTTATTTCTATAGGTACCATAAGATAATTGAGGGGATTTTTATCCATATGTTGGATAAGGTGACCCTTTCCTAGAGAATCAACTACATAGTGAATATAGATAAAATGTCTTGTGGTAGGGGGCAGCCCAATTCAGTTTGTTTTCAATCCACTACTAGAATGTGTCTCCAAATTTTCAATTCAATAGTAGGTCATCAATAGATTTTTCTACTTGTTAAATACATTACACACCTATATGACCCCTTAAATCCAATGTTCATAATCTTTTAGCTATAAGAATCTTATTTATAAGGCACTACCCATGTGAGTTCCCTATGGGAAAATAGTTATTATGCCAACACAAACTTGTGTTGTCCAACCCTCATTTTTTGTTTAACTTCTTCCAACGTATATCTTATTTTCATATCATTGTTTCATGGCTAATCATTGCACAATGATACAATCCTCTCCTTCTATGATGAACATTTTTGTAACTTTAACTTTTTAAATATTGTCCATATGTTCCTTTAGGACATTCTAACAACACAGTTTGATACATTCATCTCCTTTTGTGATGAAAATATTTCTAATTACTCTCTTTTTCAATGTTGTCCACTTATTATTTTGGGAAATTTAGACCTTGCAACTTCTCCTAATGTCACTTCTTAATTCCTTCTCTTTCATTATTCAAAATAAAATCACACACTCTTTGATCCCAATTCAATTCCAATATTTTCCTTGCTTCATCTATGTTGGGGATTTCCTTGAGAGGCGGGTATCCATTTTCAAGAGTCCTTTTAGAACAAGACCCTTATGTTATATTTGACTATCCAAGGAATGTGCATAGTTATCACATATTTGGAGGATAGAAAAAATTCCAAATAGGAAATCCATCGAGAGGATTTGTTGTAGCTAGGATGCTATCTAGGAACTTCAAGTATAATTTTCCCCACTTAAGGTGTGACTTAGAATATATTCCCTATACAAGTTTGATCCATAATTCCATGTTGATTATAGATCACTTCCTTCTTTCAATCCTCCATTTCATGCCCAAAGATATGGAATGTTTACACTTCATTGGTACTCTTTCCACTTTAATGAATCTTGTAGCCACAACCCTACTTTTTTATGACTTTGATCTTTGGTGGTGCCAAGATCTCCAAGTTTAATATGACACAAATTCTTGCATACATCTATGTGTCACCATTCCAATGGTTTTCATTCATATCGATAAAGGATCTAAGTTTCCTATCATTGTGATGGTACTCAAATCTTGATATGTTGAGGGTAAAATATATAGTTGATCCATACTGTGGGTTTTGTTATGGTATGTATATGAGTAGGTTGAAATTGGGACCCTAGTCCTTCACATAGAACCCCACATTGTCCAAAAGGAGAGAGCCTCTAGGCTCCTCTTTTTTGTTAGCTTAATTATATTCAACTAGGGTAAATCCTTTTAGAATAGGTTTTATTTTTGTTTTGAAACTTTCTCCCCAAAGCGAATTAAGAAATTTATGAAAGCATTAAAGGGAGATATAAAAACAGAAAGGATAATATGATTCTTTAGCTAGAATGGATAATAATGAAGAATATTTGATGAAAACTCTTTTAAAAGGGGAGAATAATTGTATTAAACAAATAATAATTAAAAAAAACCTTTGTGAAGGTGTATCATGGTTTAGTAACCACCCTTAAGGCTTATATAAAAAAATTAAGTGAGACCTGGGAGAAGGCATAGAGCTGACTCAAGCAAGAAGATTGTTTGGTGGGATATGATCATTAGAGAAGGGCACATGATAGTGTCCAACTTAGGGTATAGAGTACATCTAGGATAGTCCTAGTCAGGGCTTTGCATGGGTAGGCACAAACTATGTTTTACAAAATTCTTCCAAATTGTTCGATAGTAAGAGCCAATACCAATGCCATCTTTATAGAGTGAGACTGATTTTTCCAAGATTTGTGATTTTGATAAGTACTAAACTATTTCCAAGGTATTTTAATTATAAATGAGATGTAGTTGATTTAATAAAATTCTTTAAATGTGTTATTTATTCATTTTTATCATATTCATATTGTTGGATGTCAATTTATGTACTATTGATGATTTTTTTAATGTTCTTAAATCTTAAGATAGTTAGCATTGATTAATAAACAGTTTTTGTGTATTTGTATCTAAATTAAAGATCAAATTTATAATCTTTAAACTTGATTATTGAGACTAATAAATCTATTGTGGTATAAAATTAACTTTGATATATTAAATTTATCCAATTTTACACTTAGAAAAAAGTAGCATTATAATTTTGGTGTGCTTGTCTCATTGCTCCTTGCACTAATTATGCATTATTGTTCTTGATGGTTAAAATATTTCCGAGTTGATGAAGAAGGTTCTTTATTAAAGTTAATGAGCATCCAAGATTCAAGGCATCCAAGGAAATTACTTTTTTCTACTTGAAGACCTTTGGAATAATGGGGATTTGCACACATGACCATAGTTTGACCTTCCTATAATTTTCTTTTTTCTTTTTTTAATTTTCCTTCCATGTTGTGACAATTCTTTCTTACTTTTCTTCTTGTTTTGGCATACAATTTTTCTTAATAATAAAAAATATTATTTAAAAATATAATATTACACTTTTAGTTGTAAAGAACATTTATTAAGAAAAAAAAAGAATTTTATTTGATAGTTTTAATAAAACATTTTTTCATTTTTATTATAATTTATAAAAATATAAATAAATTAATAGTTTAAAGAGTCTAATACAATACTTCATATTTAAATTTTTTTCAAAATAAATTCATTTCTTTAAGATTCATAATTACTCTATAAAGAGAATTTATTAAAAATAAAGTGAATTAACATTATAATACCTAACATATTATCACATTATTTTTACTAAATTTAATATCAAATATATATAATTAAATAAAATACTTATCCATAGCTTTAAAATTTATGAAGAATTTGTGATCTTATGATTAACTAATTAATTTTTAAATTATTTAATTAATAGATATAAGATGATGCGTAATTAATATATATTCATTTAAGGAGTAGTAGTTTCTGTATTTGTGTTTTAAAATTTGTTTTATTAAAAAAATCTTAAATTTATCAAAAAAAAGATTTATATATTAGAAGTTAGATCTTTATTTTAATGTATGAACTAGTATAGTTATTTTACTTTATTTTATAACAAAATAGATGAGTTGAATTTATTTTATTTACTTAAGAGTTATTTTATATATTTTTATTATTTAAGAATTATTTTATAATTTTAATTTATTAATATTAATTTATTTGGAAATGGATAATTATGTGTTGTTTTTAGGAATCTATCAAATAACAGACTAAATGGTGACATTCCAGATTTATCTGCCCTAAATAAGCTCCGTTACATGTAAGTGACTGATATAATTAAAACAGTTGTATTATTAATTGTATTTAAGAAATTATTTTATTTTACTATTACGTCATCTCTAACTTCTTTGATTCCCAGAGACTTGAGCAACAATTCTTACGATTCACTCAAACTCCCTCCTTGGTTAACCAACTTACAAAAAATGACCACCATGTAAGTTATTCAAAATTCCAATTTTATTTGAGCTAGAAGCAAAACAAATCTAAATGAATAGCCTAATAATTTGTTTGGCTGTTTCAGAGTCATGGATAATTGCAGCCTAGCTGGACAAATTTCTTCAACAATTTTTAATCTGCCGGCACTTGAGACTGTGAGAATGAAAAATAATCAGTTGAATGGAACAGTAAAAATTGACATCAGTAATTCAAAGGAATTGCAATGGATAGACCTTACAAATAACGATATAACTGATGTTCAAGGCAATACAGCTGCTTTATGGTGAGTGGTATTTTTATTAGCATCCTCCAAGAATTAATAAGATATAGGTAGAAATAAATTTCCTCCTGATATAAATTAGCATCAGTACAGTGGGCTATCTTTTGTTCTTGTTGATACACCAGTTATGGCCGAGTTTCCTTACGACCACATAAAGACTCTTCGCTATTCACGTGGAGAAAAAAACACAAGAAAAATTGTGCTGATTACCTCTGTTTAATTCACAGGATTGCAGGAAACCCAGCTTGTGACCCGGGAACAAGTCTTTCAAGCACTAAATCATGCGAACATATTGCCTCAGAGAATCAGGAAAGCTATGAAACAAATATGGCAAAATGTGGGGACACAAAATGCTCTGGAAACTTGAAGCCCAATCCTGCGACATGCAAGTGTCAACAACCTTATGAGGGCCTATTGAAATTTAGGACTTTTTCCTTTTCAGATCTGAAAGACACAGAGAGATTCAAAAGCCTGGAGCATAGTCTTAAGAACAAGTTGGCTGTAGGTGCAGTGCATCTTAGTTGCTTCCATATTGACAGCGCCGACTATCTGATTATATCAGTGCAGTTTTTCCCTGTGGAAACTAAGTTATTTACCTGGTCAGAGATTACTCAGATTAGTATCAATCTAAGCGTACAAGTTTATCACCCTCCAGAGGAATTCGGGCCATATTTCTTTACAGCAACTCCATATCCCATCGGTAAAAAACAATTGAATTTCAAGCTATGTTAAATACTCATAGACCATAGAAAGAGACTGTAAGTGACCAAATTGCTTGTTTGACTGATTGCAGGGGCTGAAGAATCTAGCAAAGGTCTAAGTTTAGGGAAAATTGTCGGAATAGCTTTTGGAGCATTTGTCTTGGCTTGTGTGGTTATGATAATAGGTCTTTATGCACTATGGCAAAAGAAAAAAGCGGAGAGGGCCATTGAACTCCACAAACCCTTTGGTACGGTACTCTTTCGAACTTTTGTCTTAATTTTCTCCAGTAAACATACCTTTGTTGAGATGATTCCTCCTGGAATCAGGCACAGATTAATGTGTAACCTCTACTGGAAAATTTTCAATGTGTTTGGGTTTGAGTTGAGGTTTGAGCATGTCCAGGCTCAATTTCAAAAAAGAATTACTGGATTTCATTTTCATTCCTTTCTTTGGCATGCCATTAGAACTCCTGAAAAATTGTTTAACTCACCAACCCTTCCGTACGCCAAGGAGGATCAAAATTACTTGTAGTTATACCCAACATATATAATGTATTTGCTCAATTGGTTTCATATTCAGCTTTTATTTTAATTGTTGCAGCCTCATGGGGGGCTAATAGCATGGATGGTGGAAACACCCCTAAACTGAAAGGTGCCAGATGGTTTTCTTTTGCTGAAATAAAGGAGGCTACAAATAATTTCTCTGAGAGTAATGAAATTGGCTTCGGAGGATATGGAAGGGTATGCAGATACACACTTGTAATTTATGTGATTCTGTGGGGGATTTTGATGTATGTACGATTATGGTTTGAAATAGATTTAAGCTATATGCATATGTTTTTAATCAATTTTGCTGGAAAAGAGGCTTGCCATTCCTTCATTTTTTGCAGGTATATAAGGCAATGTTGCCAGAAGGTGAAATGGTGGCTATAAAAAGAGCTCACCACCGGTCATTGCAGGGTGGAGCAGAGTTCAAAACTGAGATTGAGCTCTTGTCCAGGGTTCACCATAAAAACTTGGTGGGGCTGATTGGTTTTTGTACCGAGGAAGGAGAACAGATGCTGATATACGAGTATATGCCCAATGGAACTCTTAGAGAAAATCTCATTGGTAAAACCTTATACCCATTTCTATAATTAGAAAAGGGTTGTTTTTCTTAAATTATAGCATTAGTACAGTGTGAAAACCATGTACAGAAATCGAATGTACATAACAGTCTTGCAATGGAGCATCCGAAGAGACCGCAGCAGTACCCTAAATACAATATAATAGTAAAACTATGGATTTTACCTTCAATAGACTACTATATAAAGCTGATAGACATTAAAACCAGTGACTGAGCTGACTTTCGTGCAGAAAATTAAAAATCTGTAAAACTGCTCTCAAGCTTTACCACGAGAGGATATTTCTCTAAACCTATTACCCAGCAGTTCCACTTCAACCATTTCAAACATCCGTGATCCACCATTGCAAATACAATTTGAAGACACTCCTCTTTGTTTCTGAGCTTTTGCCTACATCCCAAACTAGCTACAAGGTAAAGATGCTACTGGAATTTAAAATAATCAAAAAAGTTTCAGCACCATGGGGTGAAGCCACAATAGTGGTTTACAATTGAAGTGAGGAAGGAAAACTAATAGAAAACGAATGCATGGCAAAAAACTTGATTTTAGGGGTTCGTACGAACATACTAGTTCGATCGAAGCCATTAGTGGTTTGCTAGAACCTGGGTTCGGGCGAACCCTTTTAATGCTTTCCGGCCAAAAATGCCAACAAAAACCCTTATAAAGGGGGGTTCGAATGAACCAGGGTTTGAAGGAACCGCTCGAACCCCTAGGGGTTCATTCGAGCCCCCCTTATTCCTCATCCCTCCTCTAAGACACAAAAAAACCCTGAATTTTGGCACTTCAGAGTTCGAGTTGATGATGAAAATGGAAGAATCTTCACAAACCCAATTGGAATCAGGTAGTCCTTGGAACAAGCTATCCATTAAAAATGACAATGACAGGCTGACTGGTAAAGACAAACGACAACATTGGGAAATATTCTCAAGAGGACTAATAATCCCATTAGGAAAGATAATTATTTTCTTTTGCAATCACAATGCACACACTATCAGGCATGTCTCATGGCTAAAACACCCAGAGCATAGTTTTTGTCAACATCATATGTGCTATTCTCTGGCAAATCAGCTAGTAAAACAATGCTATAACTTTCCTATGATATGTTGTACTTAAGCATGAACAATTTTTTTTTTTGTTATGTGAGTTGTCTATGCCTTGACCATTGTAGCCAACTGACAGCTACCCTCTCACTTTCCTATGTGTTCAAGTTTTCTTGAGTTGTTCATGGATGCCCATCTTGTGTGTATTCAAAGATCTTACCTTAGTCAGGCCTATACTTGGAAATCAGGTATATCATGCTGAAATATAGTAATGAAGATGCTCACTTCATATTCTCGTGCCTTTCTTGATGTCAATAGGACTATTCTGTCTACTGATCATTTATACAGTGTAATGTTGTATAGTTTGTTATAAATATTTAATCTGTTCCCTGTCACATAATTATTTTTTCTTTGTTGTTGCTATTTAAAAATGAGCAGTCTCTGTCAATACATGAAGCTATAGTAATATCATCATCATAAGTCATTTGCTGCCATCTAGTCGATTCATACATAACCTATGCTTTCTGATGTTTTCAAAGAGCATAAGTGAAACAGGATATATTGGATTGATGGGATGTCAACCGGCATTATGAAATTTTATGAAAGATATAAGGGCAAGTTGACATCAGAACAAACCCTTATTTGGGATCTTAACATGGACAGGTAATGGTAAACCTGTCCTACAGAGAGTATTGCAGACTGAAAGACAAAGAAAAGCCAGTTAGGGACTTCTTAATCAAAGGAAAAGGGTAAGGAAAAACAATCAAATGCCACAGAAAACTCTGCAAAAACAAGAAACTGACAGAAATTGCTGAAGTCCATCAAAACTGGCAGTCGTGGCATTCTTTCACACTGTAGATAAAATCAGCCCTTCATTTTCCCTGCTGTAACTGTTTTCAAATTTCAACTTTGCAATTAATTAAAGTAGATGTCAGTGAACTCGCGTCTCTTTGTAATGAGCGGTCTTTTTGTGAATTGATTGTAACTAAACTAAAATTAATTGAATGTCACATCCACATGCTTATACTTGTAACTCTATCTGGTTTTCTCGAATGTATGCTCTGCATCACTCAATAGTCAATACAGAGAATGTCAAGCTTACCTGTGGATAGTTCTTGTGAGACCATGGTAGAACATCAGAGCATGTTTCTATAAAGTTTTTGACATGAGGATTAGAGCAACACTGCATACCATTTTAATCATTTTATATATTGCTTTTATATTTTGGACAATGAAATTTTGTGAGTAGAACTGATTTCTAGATCACAATTTAGTTGAATGAGAAACTTTTCAACAGAAAAATGTATTTTAGAATTGTGTTCTTAGTCCAGATCTCTAAAAGATAGTGTTAAAATACATTCTTTCGATTTCAGGTGAATTTACACTGGACTGGACAAGAAGGCTACAAATAGCCCTGGGTTCTGGCAAGGGATTGAGCTATCTGCATGAGCTTGCCAATCCACCCATTATACACAGAGATGTCAAATCTTGTAACATTTTGCTGGATGAGAATCTAAATGCCAAGGTTACAGATTTTTGTCTGTCCAAATTGGTTGCCGGTGGATGTGTAGATGCTGGAAGGAAAGCCCACGTCACAACTCAAATCAAAGGGACACCGGTATGAATGCCTTAAAATTATGAATTAACCATTAATCAGTCAGTAAAACAAGAAGGAAAGAAAACGAATTGAAGCAATTTCCTCAAATGACTAGGCTATTAACATCCAAAAAAGAGCAAAATTGGTCAAGAGAGCTATGAAAGTACATGTAGCTTAGAGTGCAGGACAAGCACTCAACTCTGTCTCCCAGGGACCATAGAACAGGGGCTAAAATAACATCAGTCAGACTTTCCAATTTGAAAACTATCACTGACACATAGTGTTATTATATTTGGTGCAGGGATACTTGGATCCGGAATACTACAGGACCGAGCAGCTCAGTACGAAAAGCGATGTGTACAGTTTTGGTATCGTTTTACTGGAGCTGATTACAGCACGCCTCCCCATTGAAGGAGGGAAAAACTTAGTTGTACTGGTGAACAATGCCTTAGAAAATGCGGGTATAGCATGGTTGCAAGAGGATTTAATGGACCCTGTATTAAGACAAGACAATCTTACAGGGCTTGGGGAGTTCTTAGGTTTGGCCTTGACCTGCCTTAAGGAACTGGGCGTCGAAAGACCCACCATGAGGGAAGTGGTGAAGGAACTGGAATCCATTGTAGACATGCAGGGCTCCTGTCAATCCATTGAAGACAGCCCACAAAGTAGCCCTACTGGTGTAAAAGGGAATCGTAAGTTGTGTGGTGAAGATGAGGAAGGCATTTCCATGGTTCTGCCTGGTCAAGGGAAAGAGGAGCGTGAAAGTTTGTTTGTATATAGTGGGTTTTATCAGGTGTCTGGCACGATACAGTCCAAGTAGCTTGTGGTTTCTACAGCTGTTGTAGATATAATTTATTTCATTATTGTTTGTAAAGCTTGTATTGATTTTTCAGAGTCTGAAGCTACCTGATTTAAAACAAGGGACGTAGTCCCGGATTGTGAATCCGGAGACTTGTGTGAGCTTAGAAATAAGCAGAACTATCGGGTGTTCACCTTCCCGACAAATCTTCGGTATGATAAAGGATTGAAATAATTTTTAGTTTATAATATGAGTCTAATGGGTACTTCATAGAGTTGTTAAAGTGAATCTTGACTTTCTTTATATTTCATTTATCTTTCTTTTTATGTTTTTTTTCCAGTTTCTCTACTTCCTCCACCCTCTTTTCTGTACCCCCTTTTTCTTCTTTTCTATTATCTTTTCATTTATAAAACTAGCAATATGTCTTTTTGTGTAATGGTGTTCTATAGAATTGTTAAAGTGAATCATAAATTTTAGTGTCATTTATCTTATTTCTCTTTATCTCTCTCTTCTACCTTTCTTTCTACATTCTTTTCGATCTCCCTGCCCCTTGCACCCCCTTTATGCACCCTTTCTCTCTTTTCTATTATCTCTACAACCATGAAATACTCCACAAATAAAACATTATTTCCACATTATGTAACACTCATTGACTTAACTACCATATTCACTTAATGGATTATTGACCACAATAACAATTATTGTTTGTAAGTGTGGAAAAGTAAAAAGTAAAAAAACAACTAAAAACACTTCTTAATAAGACATTAGATCAAGATTAACATGAATTAAACTAATTTAAAACAGTGATAACCCTGAAGATGTCTCATTATCTCCTATCTCCAAAGATTTATCAAGTTACAGAAGCTCTTAGATTTGTAAGCACCGCAACTGTTTAAAATTTCTATCTAGAGAACAAAATGGATGCTAAATGCAATGATGTGATGATTGCTAATGATTTCTAAATAATATGCTGCTACTATAAACTATCCTGACATGAAACCTGCTAAATGGAAGCTACAGTAAAAACTAATGATGTTGCCATGATTTTAAATCTACTGATGCTATGATACTATGCTAATATACTAAATGATAATTGATGCTAATGACAATGCTAATGCTTAATATGCTTGAGTGTTAAATCCTATAGATTAAGTTTGCATAAAAGATAATAATTCTCGGGGGCCTTTTCATGCTTCAGAATGCTGTATATATAGATTTCTGGCAATAGTTTTGCACAAGGGTAACACAACAGAGGCTGAGATTAAATCTTGAGATTTGAATGGTAAGAGATGAGAAGGTGGAGCTGATCATGGTAGATTGTTCTTGCCCATGAAAACACCAGGCAAGATGAGAGGAAAGATTTGAGGAAGAAGATTGAGAGAATTGCCGATAGGTTTGTCCCTGAGGTTTTTCCCATGAATGCTAGTTAAATTAATTAGATTGAAAAATCTAATTTTATTGGTGAGTGAATAGATGAATATTTGATTTATGCCCTTATTTGAATATTTTATGATTTTATTCAAATGTAGCAAAAAGAGAGATAAATAAATTTAATAAAACAAACTATAGAAGTTGTTTATTAAATTAAAATAGAAAGAATATAATAGTTAAATTAAAGATTTTAGGATATCTTTATTTAATTAAGAAGAAATGTGATGAGATAATTAAATAATACCAACTATTGAAGTTGTATTTTTAATTTAAGATAGACTTTAATGGATAAAGTATAATAATGATAATAATTAAATAAAACAAAGTATTTAATTTTGTTTATTTAATTAAGAGGAAAATAATATGATAAAATAGAAGAATTAATAGTGAACTTAATATAAATAAATATTTCTATTTATTTACTAAGTAGATGAATTTATGATTAATTAATCAAATAAATCATATTTAATTAATTAGATTCTCTAGACCATTTTTAGGTGTATACATTCTCAATAGCTAAATACATGGTGACTTTACAACTCAATTATTAAGAAATCAACATTTATTAATTAACATAAGAATAATTAATTCATTTATTTAAGCAAAGCTTTCAATTATCTAAATAGCAAGTAAACCTACTTAATTACCCAATTTTATTTATCAAACATAATCCATTAATTACCCAAGCAGAGATATTTTTTTACTATAACCATTATCATTAATTACATATATATAATGCAATTTCTAGCAACATAATATAATATTACAAACATATGCATATATATATGTGTTTGAATGTCAAGCACCATACATATTCATCGAACTATACAAAATTGAATGCCCAAACTTACTTATATTCTTCAAAAGCCAAACATAAACACATCCATCGATTTCCAACCTCAAGGTATAATTATGGATTATCAATCACAATCCATATACATTGATTAAAAAGATCATATATCAAATGTAAATCATATTACAAATATCAAATACTAAACCTAAGAAGTAACCATTGAATCAATCGAAATCAATATCGACTATCAACCTAATGAAACTAACATAAATCACATCCCATTAAAGAGTCATCGAACGAAATTTGAAACACAGTAGCCATCATATGGAAAATGAAATACAATATAGCCATTGGGTGAAGATCGAAATACCAAACATAATTATACGCATCAAATTAAAATGCCTTACTAATAGCAAATGCCAAACCCAGAATGAAATCATAAAAATAAATTTGTAGATCATCATAATGTGAAATTTCCAGCTAACCTAAGGCGTTGTAAGAAACAAAAATGAAGGGAATGAGAATCACTATTCATGTTATTAGGTGAAGACACAGAATGAACACTGTATCACTACTATAGCAACAAGTATGCAGGAAAAAGGGTTTTTTCAGCTAGGATGGCTCTTGTTTCACTTGACCCCCTCTCAAGAAATCTCATTCATAATATAATCTAGCATGATCTTATCATAGAAAAGGTTATCAAGGCACCAATGGTTTCTATCTATGGCATCAATCAAGGAAAACCCATGGCCTTTGTGCTCTGTGTTGTCACACTTTGGCCTAGGACTGGTTCAAGTGATGCATGGGGAATACACAGATTGGGTTTCTCAAAGGCTTTAGAAAATTTCAAGAAAATGCAAAATAGTTGGTGTAAGGCCGACTTCTACAATATAAGTCTATGCATCAATAAAAGAATGCCTGGTATAAAGTGGTTAGTTGTGAATTGTGCGGATAACAATGAATGGCGATAAAGAGCAAGCCTCAAGAGATGACGATTCATGGAATGCAAAGGTTGCAAGATATGCACAAAATGGATTTAGTAAAACATACAAGAAATAAATTGGAAAATGTAATAAATTTTTCCTCAAGAATTGCAACGATTACAAGATATGCAGAAATTACATTTGCACTAAGATTATCAACAAAACAATTAAATCATTAAACCATAAAAAAATAGCACTATTGTAAGAAGAATGAAGACTTAACTGTAAAATTCATTTTCTCCAAATTGATTTGATATGATGCCTTCCTTCGCCTATCCATCTATGATTCTCCCTTCTAAGGATCAATGATGAAAATGGAATACTTCTACATAAATTTTCTTCCCAAAAATCAAAATTAATTTTCTCCTAGAATCCCCATTGAGATTTTCTTGCAGATAGTTTACTTCCCTTCCTAGAGAACAGAATGAATCTTCTCCCCAAAAATCTCCCCAAAAGGATAATTATTTACAGAAAGAAGCCTACTTTTTTTTTGAAAACCAAATTCTAATAAAATCCCTCAAAATCCCCAAGAAAGCATTAAGTTTCTTTTTCAACCATTCATTCAAAGTTGTGCATGTTCTTGCATGAAAAACCTTTCTATCTTTTATATTGCTTTGACTATTTATTTATTATAATTTTCATTTATAATTCCATTTTATTTTATTTTAATATTATATTACACACTTAATTTATTATAAACTATAATTATTAGTAATTACGTTTATATTTATTTATCATATCACCTTTTTATTTAATAACTTATTTTAAAACATCAATTAGCCAAAACAACATTTATCAAACAATTTAAATTAAACAAACCGAATATCAACAATAATTACCTAAACTCTAAGTAGGGTCGAAAAGAAAGACCAACTGACCACAAACATCAAACAACATTGACAAGGTAACGGACCAGGTACTCATCCTCTTCGAGGATGATGAATAGGGTAGGGGACCAAATGTTAGCTCTGATCGACTGTTTCATTAGGTTTAAGGCACACTCAGACCTTCCAATTCAGGTGAAGTCGATGCCTAGTACCTGCAACTTGCAACACACAAAATTATCATTTATATACATAATCATACAATCAGGCACACCGTGAAAGGGAATCACAGTGTTGTAGGGTACTCACAAGTGAACGATGCAACACTATCCCTTTCACTCAATCATATAAGAAGAAAACACCCAGTAGTCAAATCAGCTTGTAAACAATTAGCTACATAGCAATCAGAATGATAATCTCATAATGTTGATTAGTCCTCATAATATACATCAACTGCTTAAATGCATTAGCACATACCTTAAATATCCCTATTATTTTACCTTCATCTCCAAGTTTCGAAACCAAACTACCTGCACATCCATGGTGAGAGTGGAGGGGCACTACATCCTCCCTCCTAAAACTTGACTTACTCCTTGAAGTCACAAACTAGGTTTGAAACATAACATATTAGTACCAACATCAAAGATGATTCATTACATCAGAATGCTACACTTCCATAAAATAAAGCATAATTATACACATAAAACACACATTTTTATTAAATGTCCATCATTTACATGCAAGAAATTCCACTTTATTCCTTATTCAATGATAAATCTTATAACATATTCAACACAAAATCATGATTTTACTGCGTTTTAGAAGCATGGAAAGAGAATTCATCATTTCATAAGTACTATATTCATTATTTAACATACATTATTCACATACACACACAAATTCACATCACCAAAAATCACATCACAAGGCTACATAAGGTTACATAATGCATCCCAAATAGAAATAATATTAGTGCATTGCACACTACATCGAGGGTCCTATCCTTTCCACTAGTTTTTTTCACCATTGGAAAAACACCACTAAAGGAAAAATCTCAAATTGTTGAGTATGACAGAAGGGAGAAAACATAAGCTCAAGAGTCTAAGAACTAGTTCAATATAATGGGCTCATATGTATCTAGAGTACCTGATGTATGAATGTGGCTCCGATACCAAGTGTAATTCCCTACCAAGAAACCCCAGAGGATGACACAATTATAGCAAAATAATGGAACAATTTTTTTATAAGAAATAATAGTGAGCTACATAATATAACATAACATGCAATCTAATCCTAAGTGGACTCTAAGGTTCCATGACTATGCTCTTAACATATCTATTAATCAAGAGTTAGGATTATTTCATTAACAAATATGTTAGCATGATTATTTAACAATCAAGAGTTCATTTTAATCCACCACATTAAATGGTCTACAATACGAATTTACATAACATGTCATTGGCTAAACATCATTAAAGATCATTTATAAATAACTAAAAAATATATATACAAATTTCATTACATAGAGTACATCAAATATAATACATCATTACATTTTTTACAATAATGCTTCCCTTAATACAATTGGGAAGAATACATCGTATTACATTAAATGGTACAATTGGGATACAATCCATTACATTTACATAAAAGTCTATCTTCTCGAACTGAATCATGAACTAGAATCTGCTACACAAGGAAACCTCCATGGACAAGAGCAAGTAGCAAGGAAACCCAATGGAGAAAAAAACACCAACCTCTCAACTATGTATAATATTAAGGTCCACCCCCCATGCTAGGAGATAACATAAGGTCTCACTACAACTAACAGTCAAGAAGACACTTCTAGGCCAACATAAACAAGGGTTATACATGACTTCAACACAACACTACAATAACATGAACATCACATACAACACATACATCACTTCTAGAGGCATTCACACAATAGAAGGGAAAGACATAAGTAGGGAATGCTAGTCTACAATAGGGAAGAGTGTCATCACATGATCTTGAGATGGGTTGTCTTGGCAGTCTCTCACTAGACCCTGGTCTCCATCTATGGTTATCTGGTATACCTCTCACTAGGTCCTGGTCCCATGGGGTGACACATGTAGAACCAACATTCCTTTCTTGAGGAAAAGGAAATTGATCTTGCCAACCAGGTCTTCTCAACCCATCCTTAGCTTAAACGAGCACTACAGACATGGGTGAGGCATCCGTTATCTTGTTTATGTGAAAATTACCCATCCACCCAATTCATTATTTAGGTTATCACTGGATTAATAAAGTCTTCAATGGGTTGTCCTGGTCACCACTTTGGGATTCAACCCCCGTTGAGAGCCTCCCCCTACTTGCAACTAGTAAACCCTACACAACAAGAAAGGTATTTACCATCTTGCACATTTAATCTAATCACATGAATCCAAAACATAGTGTAAGGAATTTACCCTCTTTCACACTCATCAAAATCACAAGAATCTATACATAGTGTAAGGAATTTACCCTCTTGTACACAACAAAAAAATTACCTAACCACTTCCAAAAGAAACCAACATAAAAAAACCATACATACCAAAATACTCCCTCCTAGGCCTCTGGAAACCAACCTTAACAATTCAAGAACAAATGACTCCCACTTTTAAACAATTACCAAAATCACCTCAATTCCAAAGTCAACATAATAATTCAAAATGAACAATCATTTGAACAATACAACCATGAAATACTCCACAAATAAGACATTATTTCCACATTACGTAACACTCATTGACTTAACCACCTAATTCACTTAATGGATCATTTCAAACCACAATAACAATTATTCTCAATATCTAAATACACGGTGACTTTACAACCCAACTATTAAGAAATACATAGGTGAACAATGAATGGTGATAAAGAGCAAGCCTCAAGAGATGGCTATTCATGTAATGAAAAGGTTGCAAGATATGCACAAAATGGATTTATTAAAACATGTAAGAAATCAATTGGAAAATGTAATAAATGTTTCCTCAAGAATTGCAACAATTACAAGATATGCATAAATTGCGTTTGTACTTTAAGTGTTGGTGATCTAAATATGCACCCCTAATGTCAAGCTATGAATGAACTTAGTAGTTTTGGATGTAACATGGGACTGCTTTCAGGTTGTGGGTGTCCTATTCAAAAGCAGACCTCTAGATTATGGGTTGGCTCCCCTTTTGATGCCACCTAACTATTGATTTCTGAGGTAAAGGGTAAGAAAAATGCATAAAACATGAACATAAATTTAAAATACCTAAGGTGATACACCAAAACTAACTAGGACTTAATAACAACCTCTCACATTCAAATCAATATCATAAAACTCTTTACACAACTCACTTTCACATGAATTTCACATAAATAATTTATAAGAAGGTTTCTAAACATGACTTTTAGAAGGGAAAAAAAGTCTCACAACTAACAACACTATTGACTAACACAACTTATAACCCATTAACATGCATTTTCTACTAAACAGATGCCTAAACATGTGACAAGTTTTCAAGGAAAGATAAATTTCACAAAAACAAATTGATCAATCACTAACAACATACCATGAAACATGAAATGAGAAGGTAAAATGTGCTATTATATTGATTCAAAGTTACTCACTATATAACAGTTCATCTGAGTTACTTGATACTGTTCCATGTTGAAAAATAAATCCCAAAAGCTAAAGCTATCACTCTACTAGAAAGAAAGAACTCCCTCCAAAATTCCAAAATGAAAATACTTAAGCAAAACCCATCAAATCCCCTCACACATGTCCATCTAGAAGTTTTTTGTCAGATGCAGCAATGAGGCCAAAAAAGAACCTTCTAAAATCACTCCAAAAAGTCCTCCAAATAGTCCAAGGTCAAGCCAAGACCATAGTCATGCCAAAAGTGCGACCAAAAAACCTCCAAAATAGCACATGTTTCTCCAAAAAATTCAAATGCACCACTCACATATTATCCTCATGTTTGCAAGTCATCATTTTGTCTCCCAACCTTGACCCATGCAATATGTGTGTTTGAAAACACAAGACTCTAAAAAAGCATTAAAGATAATAACTTGATTAAGTGATTCATAATACACCACTTAATCAAGTTATTTTACATTTTAAAGCAAAATACAAGAGGGCTCCACCACCTCTTTGAATTACATTACATTTGCATTAAAAATACATAATAAAAGTGATTTGAAAATTACTTAAATGATATCTTTACACTTTGAAATAAAATGCAACATGTAATGCTATATCCAAATGCTTCTAAAAGCATTAAAAAAATCAAACTCCAAGGCATTTGATTATTTATACTTTACCTCCATTCTACACTTCAAGGCCACACATGGTCAATACTCTCTGATTTTCAAAGGCAAAAATAAAGGCCCAAATTTTATCCTATGTGGCACCAAAGACTTCCACACTTCATGGAAGGCATATTTTGAAAGTCATGAAAGAATCACATTTCAAAGGGAAAGGCATATTATGCACTTGGCACCTTTCACATGTTTTATTTTTGAAGTGCACTTAACAATTTGAAACAAGGCAAAAAGACATAAGGAATGAAATGCCTAAGTCATGGCATTTGACCCCCACTTCATAATTAAATGTGTTTCAAATTTTTAAAAGAGTAGGAAAAAATTCCCATTGCCCATTCCCAAACATAGGGTTTCAACCCTAATCACAAAAGATGGAAAAAGGTAAAAAAGCATTCATTTTTACCATCGAACACTCTGGAGAAAACCATGCTGCCACCATAGGGTTTGAAGAGATCATAGAAAATTGGTGCTTTCAACTAGTTTTTTGACAGTTTCTAATGAAAAAAACATGGGATAGCAAGTAAATTGGTTCCTTTGTATCAAAATTGTATTTTTAGTCTCCTTTGAAGGCCATTTGATGCATTTTGGCCACAGCTTGTAGCATTTCCTAACCACTTTGTCCCAATTTTAATTTATGTGGTTACTTCATCTACTTTTACAACCACCATGGGATGGTATGAAGCTCGAATGGAAGCTTGAAAAAATTTGAATATGCAAACATAATGAGAAAAAAGCTCAGGTAAGCTTTGAATTGACTCCATTCTTCTCATATTTTGAGCAAAAGAGCTCATTTCAAGCCTCCATTTTGATAATAAAGTAGAAAAATGTTCATTTCCTTCTGTGTTTGCATTTATATGAAGAAATCCAAATGTTTTAATAGTTTCATGAAGAAATTTGCTCCTTCAGGCCGCGACTAAGAAGATAGAAAAGGGTTCTTTTCAATGACTTTTGATTTCTTCAAACTCCATGAACACTTGTGAATGACTCTATATTTGCAATTTTGGTGAAAAACGCAAGTGGGTTTTCTGTAATATCTCCATTTTCTTGTATCTGCAACTTTTGTGTAAGAACCCCAAGTGGGTTTTCTTACTTTTGCAGAAAAAAAACAACCTTTGGTTGTGGCTAAAGACAATGAAATATGGCATCATATAGATTGCTTGCTTCTGAATATCTTCACTAAAAATTTCTTTCACCTATGTACTTGCAATTGAATTGCAAAAACTTCAAGTGCATTTTGGTGTTTTTTGAAAAGACAAACACCCAAATTTGGGCCACGACTGTAAGAAATGAAATGGTTTCAATGATTTGACATTTTTCTGTCCTTTTCTAAAAATAAGCTCACTACATTTCCTTGTATTATGCATTTTGAAGCATAACCCAAAGTGGGTTTTCTTCAATTTGTGAAGAAAATGACCCATTGGTCATGGTTGTAGAGAGAAAATATAGGTTTTGAATGTTTTCTACATTTTCAATTCAAACCTAGATGGGTTCCTTCAAATTGTTCTTTGTACTTAGAAAAAATTTGACAACCCAGCTGGGTTTTTCCATATGTAAGGGTATGTGTAGGATGATGATGGGCCAAAAAGTGGCAATATGTTGGGTATGTTGCTGATGACTATTTTTTGAACCAAAATTGATGAAACGAAAAGGGTTTCTAAAAGAGATTCTCAGATTTCCACCGATATAAATTATTCTTTACTTTGAATTTAATAAGTAATTATTATTCATTTTCTATTCAAATTATGACTAAAGTCTTGATTGATAGGTTGATTGAAAAAAATCTATAGCTTTCAAATGGTATCACATTTTTTGAATCCAAAAAATGTGTCACATTCTATGCTTCCAAAAAATGTGTCACATTCTATGCTTCACATACTATAGGATTAAAAAAATAAAAACTGAATTTCATGAAGTTTTGACCAAGTTAAGGTGGTCATACATATGAGTTTTTATATTTTTTAAAATGTTGTAATAAAAAATTCATGATTAATTATTTACTTGGAAAAAAATTACAAAAAAATATGCATTACATTGAGGCATGAGTCCTCTACTTATATCTAAAATCTTATAAAAAATATTATCCTTTTATTGTGGTTAGGGTGGTCAGACAGACACCTACTTCTTATTTTTTCTCTAAAATTTAAGTACCATTGCATTGAAATTTCAAATTTTCACCAAATAGATTTTTATTTTTTTTAAACAAACCTAGTAGTTTAGAAACTACATTCAATTTGCTACAGATTCTATTTTTAAATATTTTTGAAATAATATAGATAACTTATTCAAATTTTAACGTGAAGTTGCCTAACTCTGATTTTTCTAATTTTTTTGCTACTTAAGGGCCTGTTTTTTCCATGATGATCCTGCACATACCTGTAAATAAAACCAACTTCTATCCATCCATATATTTGAAATGCCTATCTCATTTGTGAAGAGAATTTGAATTCATGTTGTGGCCTGTAAGAATGCATTGTGGTTTCATAAATACTTCTATTTTTGCAATTTCTGTAGAATATTCTCCATAAGAAACCCAGATGGGTTTTGTGCTTGTAGAGGTAAAACTTGACCTTTCTGGATTCTTGCATTCCATCAGAAACCCCATTGCACATTATTACTACCCTTTACGAGGAAAGATAGAAAGACAGTCACTCCTTTCTACTTTCTATTTGCATGCATTCACCTTGGCTTTCAAAATCCATAATAATCACAACACAGGTATTTCCATGACTCTTGGTTGTCCCTCTTTTGATGCATTCAAATGTTGACCTCCATTTCATTTCGTTGACATTGTTTTAATACCGTCATTCTACAGAGCTTATGGCTCACTGTTTTATGGTGCTTTGTTCTATTTTGTGGACTTCTATCTATATTTATAAGTGATGATGTGCTCACCATATCATTGTTATGCATACGTGTTCTCAAGGAATTGATTCTTATCATACTGAACTTGGGTTCATGCTTTCTAGCATGCAATCTTGATCCATGTTGGATCATTTATGATGACCAAACCCCTGCATGAAAGATTATGAGCATATCCACTAATCCCCACTCTCTTTATATGTAAGGACATAGTTGTATAATCTTTTCTCCATTTTCTTGTAGTTGTAGACTCATGAAACTCTAACACAAGATCATTTGGTCATGACCTTTGCCTCTATTGCATAAACTATATCACATGATTGGAATGCTTTCAAGCTTATCATATTCATAATCTAGAAGATATTACATGACTTTCATTTGTCTCATTTTCTAATATGTTTTACTTATTTAAAGTCCTCAAAGAAGAATGATGAATGACCTTAGCATAAGCATATTCACCCCTCCAAACACATGAGGAAAACAAGTCATGGATCCTTTTATTTTTTTCATTTCACCTTTCTGGCCATGATCTCACAGGTAGATTACATAAATAAGCAACCATGTTCCTTTGCCATGAAAAACAAGTAGCTATGTCATGAATACCTTCTTATACTAGTATGTGATACTAGTGTCCCATATCATTCATGCACATACTTCAATAACAATTCCTTGTGCCTTCATTACCTCTGAGAGATTGCATTGAAAGTTGTATTCATAAGACAAGACTATGAATTTATATATGATTCCATTACCTTGAGAAAATTGTAACTGAAAACCTCATATACAAACTGAAAAATATCCCATTTGCTTCCAATGATAAGCATTAGTAATTCAACACCATAAGAAGCACTTGTACCCCCGTACATGTTACCATTATATAACATTGTATTGTTCATGAATATCTCTTGTCTAGTGTGATTTGCGTCAATGATAGCTACTCTTCCCACATCCCTGCTATGAGATTTTAGAAAGCAATTGTATAAGGAACCATTTTCATTCCTAGAGGTGTTCTCCACAACACCGTAATGTGGATATTCTGCTTTTCATGATTCTGTAGCTTAGCCTCTTCCAGGTTTCATGATTCCTATCAGAATTTGATTTCATTGATGCATGTGAGGATGCTCCTTGTTTTTGTTGACTACACTTTTCATTGCATGGCTTATTCATATTTTATCATTCACTAACAAAGTGAAAAAATGGTTCACTTTCTCCCTTAATGAATGTAATGAATACCCTTGTTGTCATGTAGCATACATTCATGATTGCTACCCATATACATGAGATCATGATTTTATCCATTGTTGGTGTCCTTTTCATGACATGTAGCATGCATTTTTTCTTTAGGACTGCCCCAACCTTCATGGCTTCTACAACAATGTTTGTTGTTCCACATGTTTGATACTTGGTATTCTACAACAATTGTTTACCTTTTGATCATGTACAATACATAACACTGTCTCCTCACTTTGATCCTAGTGGGCAGACACATGTCAACTATGTTGGTGACCTAAAAGCTCACCATCCTATGTGATGTGTGGCTATCCAATAGGGTTAAGGTGAGAGGAAATTGACAATACCTTGGATTTCTCCCTCTTGCTGCCCCATTTGTTTCATGATGATTTTAGGCATGCCTTGATTTCTCCTTCACTATTTAAGAGATGTATAATTGAACTTGATGCAACTTTTGAATCTGATAATGAAAGTTGATCAATTGGTGTGATTCCATATTGATTTAATGCATTAATAACATGTATATATCTTTGATCAAGTTGCTCAATTTTCTATTCCTCTTAAAACATCAGGTGGCATCATGTTGAGCTCTACCCTCGTGGGAGCCACATTTACCCCACATGTTGTAATTAACTGAATCAAAACAATAACAAGACTTGTCTTAAATCTTCACATGAAGCAAACAAGTTAGAAAAATAAATGCATATTTTGGATGTGTTTGATGAATTCATTGTTTTCCAGGATATTCAAGGTTTGCATGCTTGTTTAATGCATTTAGATATCAGTTTATACATGTGTAGGTGAATGTTCATATAAGGTTTGATATCTTTCATTGCTTAGAGCATTGCTCTAACATCATTGTTATTACTAGATGCAGGAGCTGGGAAAGACACAAGTAGCTTGGGGGAAGCAGTAGGACAAGATGACACATCCAAAACCAGTCATTCTCAGACAATGACTAGTCTCTCTCCTTATATGCACATTTGTATTTGTTTACTTATGTATATTCTCTTCTTTATTTTCATTGAATAAGTAAAGTTAGTCCCTTGTCTTATAAGGGACGTACAATTTCATGATTATCAATAAAGATTACATTTGTAACACATATGGTTCTCTTTCTCATTTGGCTATAATTGCAACATTGGAATAAAATGTAATCCATTTCATTTGACAATCTCTTTCATGCATATTGATGACTTAGCAGACTATGGTTTATATTTTAAATGTTTAAACAAAAAACTTAAAAAGAATAAACACTAAGTTACCTAATTTCAGTTGAAAGCTAAAAATCAAGTAACACTAAGATTATAAACAAAATAATTAAATTGTTAAACCATCAAACAATAGCACCATTGTAAGATGAATGAAGACTTATCTGTAAAATTCATTTTCCCCAAATTGATTTGATACGATGTTGTCCTTCACCTATCCATCTACGATTCTCCCTTCTAAGAATCAACGATGAAAATGAAATACTTCTATAGAAATTTTCTTCCCAAAAATCAAAATTAATTTTCTCCCAGAATCCCCTTTTTCCACAAAATCTACAGCATATGAAATTTTCTTGAAGACAATTTACTTCCCTTCTCGGAGAACAGAATGAATGCTCTCCCCAATAATCTCCCCAAAAGGATAATTATTTACAAAAGGAAGGCTACTTGTATTTTGAAAACCGAAATCTAATAAAATCCCTCAAAATCCTCAAGAAAGCATTAAATTTGTTTTTTGACCATTCATTCAAAGTTGAGCATGTGCTTGCATGAAAAACCTTTCTATCTTTTATATTATTTTTACTATTTATTTATTATATAATATTCTTTTATAATTCCATTTTATTTTATTTTAAAATTATATTATACACTTTTAATTTATTATAAACTATAATTATTAATAATTACGCTTATATTTATTTATCATATCACATTTTTATTTAATAACTTATTTTAAAGCATCAATTAACCAAAACAACATTTATGACACAATTTAAATTAAACAAACTGAATATCAACAACAATTAGCTAAACTCTAACAAGGATCAAAAAGCAAGACAAACTAACCATAGACATCAGACAACACCGACGAGGTAATAGACCAGGTACTCATCCTCTTCGAGGATGATAGATAGGGTAGGGGACCAAATGCTATCTTTGATCAACTGTTCCATTGGGTTTAAGGCATGCTCAGACCTGCCAATTTAGGTGAAGTCGATGCCTAGTACCTACAACCTGTAGCACACAAAATGGTCATGCATATACATAATCATACAATCAGACACACCGTGAAAGAGAATCACAACATCACAGGGTACTCACAAGTGACTGATGCAACATTGTCCCTTTCACTCAATCATATCAGAAGACAAAACCCACTAATCAAATCAATTCATAAGTAATTAGCTACATAGCAATCATAATGATAATCTCATAATGATGATTAGTCCTCATAATATACAACATCAACTGCTTAATTGTATTAGCACACACCTTAAATATCCCTATTATTTTACCTTCATCTCCAAGGTTCAAAGCCAAACTACATGCACATCCACGGTGAGAATGGAGGGGCACTACATATCCAAGGGGGTTTGATCTAAGGTGGTTTGATCAAATCCTCTTCAATTAGAATCCTTTAAATGGAACTTTTCAAGGCTTAAATCATTATATTTTCTAAAAATATGTGATTTCAACAAAAATTAGGATGTCCCAGAAAGTATAAACCACTATTGTGGGATCACCCTTTGCCTTCGAGTTATTGATCTATCCATTTAAGATCTTCTCATAGATTATCCCAGCTACCATGCAGATCTATATCCTTCCTTCTGTTTAAATCATGTCTAACTATTTTGGCTTGCTTCTATGAGTCCTTTGTATTCAACTTACACATGCATTTATTTTAGTGTCGTGTTAGAAAATTGGACTTCTGTGTCTTTATTGGGAAATATAAATTTTTTTTTTTAAACTTAACTCATTGCTATTGCACAAAATTTGTATTTTCTTTTAACTCTGCAATAGCTCGATTTCCCTAAGTTTGTATATTGAACTAGAATTAGGAAGGATGGTAAGATACGCTATAATTAGGAAAAAGGCCACTTACTCAGGAAAATCTATTATGCCTCTTGAATGGTTTTATCATTTACCCAACCAATTCTTGATGATATCAAGTGACGTGGTTTTTAGAGATTGAGGATCATCGATATCATTCTTATAGCAGCAAAGCCTCATCAGTGCAATGGTTGTATTCACATTAGCTTTAAATTTGAGCTTAGCTCTAAAATTTTTCTTTTACCTGTCAATTGTAACGATTTGTGCTCATCCTGCAATCTTGCTTCTCATAAGAGTGTCGATTACCTATTTCCCCGAAGCCGATTTCTTTCTCAAAATTTTTTTAAGTCTTTTCAATAAATCCAATTTGTGCATTATATCTCGGACTAATTGAATGTAAAAAGAGGAAAGTTATGAATCTTGAGATTGAAGGAGACTCAGCCATAATGGTCAATGCAGTTAGATCAGCGTCGACTCCAAACTGGAGATTAAAAGCTCTTTTGGACAGAATAATGTCAATCTTAGCTTATTTTGAGTGCTACACCATCAACCATACCTATAGGGAGGCAAACAAGGAGGTTGATGAGTTATCTAAGTTAGCAGTGGAAGGCTACGAAGAAAATTGGTGGTTAGATAATGATGGAAATTGCGGTTATTCTTAAACCCATTTGAGTTGCTCATTGCTCGAAGTCTACTAGGCAGCAGGAAGAAGTATATGGTGGAGGGTTTATGTTTTTGGTTGTTCTTTTACAAACTGTTTAATATCTTTATGTTGTTTATAGTTTTTGGGCCTTATGGTAAGAATGCTTTAAAACTGTGTTTAAGTGCAACATTCGCAAGATACATATAAAATGCATATTATATGTTTCCTGATGTATTATTCTTGATTTATCAATAATTTTGGCCTTGCCCTCTTATTTACCAAAAAAAAAAAAAAAATCCAATTTGTGCAGACCTCATATCACTACATTTCATGAGATCACAACTATTTAAGCATTCAGTCAAATTCATGCACCCCCTATTTGGTTCTAATCTATGCATGCATGTTTACCATGGAAATCATCATCATTTGCTTGAAATTTTCTAAAGCCTTCTCAAGGCTATGCCAATGCGCCTCTCCTCCACCACTTGTATTGCATCCCATGTTATCATTTGCCATTTCTTTCTTGTGAGTGAATTAAGCCTTTGTTATTTGTATTGCACACCTGGTGACTATAGTTTCCTCATGGCGTATTTTCTTTAGGCTAGATTCATAGATCAATTTGCATGTCTTACAACATATAAGACATAATTTCAATGAATGATCATATCTCATTCCAAAACATGCACAAATGACTCAAGTATGAAAATAGTTATGTTCGTATTTAGGAAAGGATCTATTTTTTATCTGAGTTGCTCATATTTATTTCATTTTCGATAGGTTATGTTCGACTTTGAGACTGCAATCAAATAGTTATGTGCATGTAGTACATACATGTAAAGTAGGTTGTTGATTTATTCTTTTGTGACCAAGAACTTCTGAGTGAAAGTCCCTAAAAATATCATCAAATTAATTCGTGCTTTCCACACCTATTACAGTATGAGATGGAAACTTTATGTTATTAGTTTCTTCTAAATTAATCGAGCCTTAAGCCTAGGCATCTAATGGCCTCATGTTTCAGTTCTTTTGAGCTCATAATTACTTTATAAAATTTATTCCTGTTCAAATTCCTTCAATTGCCCAAAACTAAGAGTGATTAAGAATAGAGTTAATAAGGAAATGAAACATGGTAGATAGATAGATGAGGCTTTAATGAGGTCTTTTTTTGGTGATACAATTAGTGGGAAAAGGGGTTTCTTTTATTTCTGTTGAGTAAGGTTCAATTCAGTTTTTCCATACAAATTATTGTTTTGGGTATAGTGATTAATAGGTGGAATATAGATTTATTTGTGAATATATATATATATATGTCTTTATTTCTGTTAGTAAGGTTCAATTCAGTTTTTCCATACAAATTATTGTTTTGGGTATAGTGATTAATAGGTGGAATATATATTTATTTGTGAATATATATATATATATTATTGTTTGCATTTCATAGATAATATGTATGTATGTATGTATGTATGTATGTATGCATATATATATATATATATGAATTGGGGAAGAGCATGTTTCCGTTTGTAGAAATGAAATGATTTTAATTAAATGATATTCTTTCCTATGTAAATTAATTGATCATGTAAATATGTGAATTGGGAAAATTTAAATAGGGAAAATTGATTTACTAATAATTAGATAATTGAAGGATTTACTAAAATAAATGAAATTAGATTGTCTTTTGGTTAATTAATGAACGCAAGTTTCTTTTATAATTATTTATTAGTTGAATTGAAAATCTACCGTGTAATTAGCTACTGAGAATAATTTCCATTATAGTTATTTATGAATTATTGTGTTAAGAGACCATTAAGTGAATTATGTGGAGATAGTGTATTTAATGGTTATATTCCTGATTGATTGATTGCATTAAATTTTGTGTTCAATTTTGGGATTGAGGTGATTTTTAGTTACTGTTCAATAGTGGGAGTCCTTTGTGCAAAGTGGTTAAGGTTGGTTTCCAGAGGCCTAGGAGGGAGTACTTTGGTATGTATTATTTTTATCTTG
This sequence comes from Sequoia sempervirens, assembly GCA_007258455.2. Lineage (NCBI taxonomy): Eukaryota > Viridiplantae > Streptophyta > Pinopsida > Cupressales > Cupressaceae > Sequoia > Sequoia sempervirens. The sequence continues at coordinate 307,311 of VDFB02153095.1, read as the reverse complement.
GTTTCTCTGGGAAGTGGTTTGGTAATGTTTTATGTTGTATGCAAGAAGTCCAATGCCTTGCACTATTTTTGGATTCATGTGATTATGATGTGTATGCAAGATGATAAATGCCTTGCTTGATTTGTAGGGTTTACTAGTTGCAAGTAGGGGGAGTGGCTCTCAATGGGGGCCAGAACCCAAAATGGTGACCAGGACAACCCATTGGAGAGGTTTTTAATCCAATGATAAATTAAATGAATTAGGGGGATGAGTAGATTTCACATTAAACAAGATAATGGATGTATTAGCCATGCTTGTAGTGCTCATTTAAGCTAAGGATGGGTTGATAATTTCTGGTTGGCAAGATCAAATTCCTTTTCCTCATGAAAGGAATGTTGGTTCTACATGTGTCACCCTATGGGACCAAGACTGAGTGAGAGGTTTACTAGGACAACCATAGATGGGGGTCAACATCTAGTGAAATACTATCAATGCAACCCATGTCAGGACCATGTGATAACAATCTTCCCTATTGCATACTAGCATTCACTAGTTGTATGTTTCCCTTCTATTGTGTGTGTGCCTTTGGAAGTGAATTCAGTGTTGTAAGTGATGTTGTGTTGGAGTCCTTGTATAATCACTGGTTGTGTTATCCCTTTGCTTTCCTAACTATCTGCTTGTAGTGGGACCTTGTGTTATCTCCTAGCATGGGGGGTGGACCTTAGGGTTCCAAATGGTCGAGTGGTTGGTGTTTTTTCCTCCATTGGGTGTCCTTGTTGCATGTTCATGTGCATGGAGGTTGTCTTTTGCGTAGCAGATTCCAATTCTTATGCTAGTTCAAGAGGACTATCTTTTATGTATATGTAATGAATTGTATATTAGTTGTATCATTCATTGTAATTTGATGTATTCTTCCCACATGTACTTGGGGAAGCAGTGTTGTAAACATTGTAATGTTGTAACAGATACTGATGAGCTCGAGCTTGTAATGAATATTGTTAAGTGGTGTATTTTGCATATATGTTAGTTATTCAGAAATGATCTTTAATGATGTTTATCCGATGACATGTTACAAAAATACATAATGTAGAATCATATAATGTGGTTATTTAAAATGAACTTTTTTTGTTAGATTAGTCATGTTATTGAAGTAATTAATGAAATGATTCTAGTTATCCTAGTTTGTAGTTATGTGAGTAGCATAGTCATGGAACCTTAGAGGACATAGGATTAGATTACATGTTATGCATTTCACTATTATTTCTTTCTTTCTTTTTTAAATTATTCCATTATTGTGCTTTAGTTAGTGTTGTCCTCCAAGGTTCCTTGGTGGGGTGTTACATGAGGTAAAATTAGATTTTAATATTTTCTTTGATGAAGATAGGAATGTAGAAATGGAGAAATTTGTTGTAGTGAAAGGAACTAAGGTAAATTTCAATTTTTCTGAATGTTATTATAAAGAGGGATTTGAGGACAATGAGGTTGCAATAGAGGAGAATATTGATTCATATTTTATTAAATTTGAGAATGATGATGATTTTTATATTGGAATGAGTTAGTTCAAAAATATTTTGTTAGTGATGTATGGTATGCAAAGAAATATTTGTATGGTGTCATAGAGTTAAGTACAAGTGTATTTTGGTGGAGGTGGATGGACTATGGTGGGTTGAATCCCAAAAGATTAGAGGAGAGTGAGATTTACATTTGGAAGAGGTGGTCGGTTTATGGTGGAATTGATTCCACATTCAAGAGGTTGAGTATAGAGAAGAATTGTCGAAAGAGGAGGATGCTTATTTCGTCTAGGTGTTGGAAGAGAAGGAAGAAGAAAAAATCAAAGGTATCTATTTCAAAAATGGATTTTTTTTGTAGATTGCTTGTAATCTGAAAGGGTGGTACTAGCACCCAACTCCATTTTCTGAATCCATATTCACAAAAACTTTCTACCTTGTGTGTCTAATGCATGAGCATCCTAGGTTGTGAGCAATCTTGCGTCAACCAAAAGAATGCATTTTAGTTTTTAATTTTCTTAAGATTTGGTAATTATTTATTTGGAGAAATAACTTGCAATATTAGGCCAAATTAATATATGAAATAAATTGGTCTTTGTTAATGTTGCAATTTTTGGTGTTGGAGATAATTAAGGAGGCAAGTTTAAAACATGAAATTCAAAAATACCTTATTGGGTGTGATATTTGGGAGTTGCAACTTGCCATAACTCATACATTATTTTCTAAATGCTAAAAAGTCAAAAAATGGGTGCCCAAGATTGAGTTGTCTTCTTTTTACTATTTTGGGTCTTGTTGAGTGGAGTGGAAGTTTGAGTTGTCAACCAGTTTTGGCAATTTCATGAAAGTGGTTTCAAAGACACCTTTTAAAATTTTTAATATGTTCATATAATGTATTTTATGAGGGTTTTTACTAGGTTGTGTCATGGAGAATGAGGAGTTACAGGAGAGCTAAGGTTGAATGCAATATTTAAGTCTTAGCTTGTTATGAAATTCACAGGTTGCTTTTCTAGATTTTTGGAGAAGTCTCTCCAAGGGTGTAGCAATTTATTCATGGGTAGATTGTAGTCATGTTTGTATAGGTTTGGTAGTGTGTTGTAGCAGAAAAAAAATCCTTGAATCTATTTTTGAAGTTATTAAAATTGACAAATAGAAGAGAGAAAATTTACTAGTCTATTTCATAGTGCAGGTGAAGGTTGGGAGCTCCAAATGGGGTGATATTTTAGATTGTTGAAGGAATATTTTTGTTGAAGCACATGTTGTAGGTTTAATGGTGTTATATTTGTTGCAAGTATGAGCAAATTTGGTGGTATTATCATTAATGTTTTCATTGATGTCAAAACAATTCAGTACGTTGTAGATTATACATGTATAGCTGAGATGTTGTTGAGATGTTGTGTGTACATGAAGCTATCCTTATAGTGTTGCAGATATGTTGGTTTAATAAGTTTCCAAGTTCTTTTGAGAAAATTCAATAAAGAAGAGAAGTCAGAATGATGAAAGTGTTTAAAATGTGCTCTAGTATGTGCTCTGCATTTCTCCTATGTTGATCCTATGCTTGTGCGGATCTAAAGGATTGTTAATGGGGATTTAGTGGTGATACCTCCTAATTTTTAGCTTTTGGTGTGATGGTTTGTGAAAATTACGTTCATTGGTGTTACCCTCTAAATTTTAAAATATGCAATTTCCCTCCTCTAAATTAGAATGGCCTTCATTCCATGCCTTTAATTCATTTGTAGTTGCAGTCCTCTATAGTTTCATAACCTTTGTCACCTGACCTTGTGTTTTCATAACTAAGTCACAAGGTTTGAAAGCTGCATGATAATCCAATGACCCGACCCTTCTTTTTCCTCATCCTTGTCTAAATCATTGGTGTATCAGAAGTTCTTGAAATCTTAGAACCCGTGACATGTAGTTCTATGTTTTGTATTTTTTGTGACCCCACAACTTTCAAGCAATCTCCTTGGTTTTCAAAACACTGCCGGCACATTCAATTACTTGTATGGCATATCATGTGGTTGTCTTTTCAAGAGTTATGAAATGCAAGCTCAATTCTAAGACCAGCTCCTCAATCAATGATGTATTAATTAGACCTCTTAAATGGAAAGTGTAATGGAGCTCACTATGGTGGTAGCACGATATTAACAGATTAAAGGTCATCATTACCTGCTAGCGTAATTGAATAAGATTGTTTACAGAGAAAGGTGGTAGTACTGTTGAGTTTTGTTTTCTTATCGACCAAAGAAAATTTGAACTGGGGCTTCCTACGAGTGATGAAATGTGGGATGGTGAACCTATGCCCGTCCTACAACCTGACTTGAACTGGCCTGAGGAAGAGAAAATTGATATCATCTCCCAATTGCGCACACTTTCCTGGAAGGAGAAGACTAGCTACTCCCAATATCACAGGGTAATCTTTGTCCTAGAAGAAGAAGAAGAATGCGCTGAGTTGCACAACCTTTTTATGGAGATACAACTAGTTGTGGAGAATGCTCCACCACCTACAATAGTTTAATTTTCTTGCTTTGCATGGCATCCTTTGTAATTAGTGACGGTAACTGAATTTTGGTGTAATGTAACTGTTTTGGTTTAAAGTCACTTTCTTGAGGATGGTTACTTTAAAAGACTATTATGAATAGTTATGTTTAGACACATTTCTGGCTTCAGAAATTCTATAAAGAAAAAAAAAATTGGGAAAGGGACATCTTAGCTATTTTGGATGGAGTAAGGGAGTAGCTAGGTTATATTTTCATGTAGTTTCATTGTATAGAAATATGGAGTTTGTGAACTCATGTTTTCTCTATGGAGAAATAAAGAAGATATTTTTGGATCTTTGAATTTCTTAATGTTTTCTTTAAATGGCAATGAACTATGTTTACTTGTGGTTATTCTTCAATGTCATTCTATTATAATGGGTTGTATATGCATTTAATTCTAAAACTTTGGATTTGGATTAAATTAGCTCCTAAAGAGATTTTTTTTTCTTTCTTTCCCTAAATATCATTTGTGGGTGTGGGATAAATGGGCTTTGTATCATTTGTCTACATTCACTTCATTCTAAATCAATCCATCACATTTACTTTCATGGATATGGGTAAATGTTAGTTTTCCTTTTTTTCTTTCTAGTCAAAAGTATACCCGAGTATTTGAATTCATTGCAAGTCATTCGAAGGTAGTTGCACCTTGTAAAACAAGTAGAGAGCACTTGCAACAATTATTGCAAGTGACTCAACTGTTGGTCAGACTATCATTGTTATGGACAAATGGAGTATAAACTAAAGTGAAAAATCTATCAACCAATAGAGTTTTGGCGACTCCACTGGGGATAGGAATCAAGGTCTTGGTGTTTTCTATTCCTAGAAATCTTAAGGTGCGTCCCTAAGGATGGAGGTTGATGGCTCTGTGAGATGAGAAATACTCAGAAACAACTTTGTTCTAGTGAAGATCTATGCTAATTTAATTTTTAGAATTACATTATGGCATTGATTTCTACCTAGCCATGGGGAAATCATTTTGGTCCTCTTTCTTTGCCTATATACTCACCATTTCCTAAAGGATCAATAAATTATTTTCCAAAATTCATTGGAGAAGTTTCTCAAGATGTTGAAAAACACATTCTAGCTTTCATAGTTGCATGTGGCATTTTGGGGGTAAGTGAAGAAGATGTCTTTGTTTGGTTATTCATTGAATCTTTGATTCGGCCTGTAGTAGATTGGTTTTTATATTTGGAAGATAAATGCATAACTTATTGGGATTCATTGAAAACTAAGTTATCGGCAAGATATAAAAGTCTTGTTGATGAGGTTGCTTTGTTGAATCAATTTTTCAACATTCATAAGCAAGAAGGAGAATCCGTCAGGGAGTTTGTGGATAGATTCAACCAGCTATTCAGGAAAATCCCTACTTGTATTCAGCCAAGTAAGCAACTACAACTTTGCATTTTTATTTATTCTTTGTACCCAGATGTTCAGTTTTGTTTTAAAAGGTGTAAAGTAAATGATATTAAAATTGCACAAGAAGAGGCTGCCAAAATTGAGGATGATATGATTTTAAGTGGTTTATGGAAAAAAAAATAGGCTATAAATAGTTTGAGTAGTGAAATTATAAGGAAGCCTATCATATGAAAGCCAATTTCTTAGCCTATAGATTTCTAATATATTTAGCCTCCTTTTGTTGAATTTCTTAACCTCACTATTTTTTATTCAAAGCACTTTGGTAGAGATAATAAAAGTGTTGTAGAAATTGAGCCTCATTTAAATAGAAGAATCAAAGCTTATTATTTGCATCATGAACCTGAAAATACCTCGAATGGTGAAGAGAACGAACCATCCTCCCATGATGCAAATTATAATGAGGGTAATGCAAATAGTGTTGTTTTGTCATCCTTGTCTACTATAGAAATGGAAACATTTACTTTTACCAATGATGAAGAGCAATTTGGGGACATGCAAATGAGGTGTTGAATATATCTTCTCCAATTTGCATGCAAGCTGAGTATGAAGCCTTCATATTTCCCAAGCAGGATGACACAGAAACATGGCTGCAACAAAACATGAAAAATTATTTTATCTTTGAATCCTTCCATTTTGAAAATCTGGGTACCAAAAATTTTAAAGAAAGATCAAAAGATAGTGATGTAAGCAGACATGATAGCTTTGACAAAAATGAGCAAATGGATGAACATGTTAAGCCTAATATTTTTCATATTCCAAATTTGTGTCTTAATGCATCTAAAGATGAATTCCTATGTGGAGAAGATGTCATTACGTCTGATTTAAAAGTTGTAAATGAGTGTGATAAAGTTGTTGAGTCAAAATCCATAGGAAGGGAGGAGATTGTTTCATTTGGGGGTGATTTCATGTCATAAGAAATTATTATTTGTAATGCCAATTCTTAGCCTAACAAACTTCCAGTTTTGTATAGAGTTGATTATATGCAGGAACATGATGAGGCATATGTTGCAAGTCAGGATTTAAAATTTTTAAACAGTGTAGTCACCTACACATGTGGCACCAAAAAGGGGTTTGTCTCTGATGGTTTGTATGAAGGTTTCCTGATTCGAGGGCTGATCTATTCGGGTTGGAAAAATCAAGAGTATTGTGATATTACATCTGGGGTCATGCAGAAAAAGGCTAGAAGTCATATGTGGGTCAATATTGATATGAGTCGTCTAATTGAAGAAGGGTACAATGAAGAATGGCTTCTTGGGAATCAAGTCATATCTAAAGAAATTTTACTTGTTGCCATTCTTACCAGTTTGATCATGATGGTTGCTAGTTGGAAATTAGTTGCTTGTGGACTCCCCATCATCCGAAATTATTTCACAAAGGAAACTATTTCTCCTATCCCATTAATGGATTTGCATGACTATTCTGGAGTCATTTGAGGTAGGGTCTTCCTGCCATGTATATATTGGGAAATTTTTCTTGTTTCGGTAGTGTAGTATCCTTTTCCTAAATTGTGTCTTGTTTTTGGCTTGCTCTGGATTTTTTGTCCCATGTGCTCTTTGAATCTATAGCCCAATGGATTTATGCACCAGTCCATGCTTGAGATTCTAGGTCCTTGCTTTTTCCTTCACATTCCTTGTCACCAATCAAATCTGGCTTTTTTGTCCCATGTGCTCTTTGAATCTATAGCCTAGTGGATTTATGCACCAATTCATGCTTGAGATTCTAGGTCCCTTGCTTTGTCCTTCACATTCCTTATCACCAATCAAATCCAATGTTACCCTCTACATTTTAAAACATGTAATTTCCCTCCTCTAAATTAGAACAGTATTCATTCCATGCCTTTAATTCATTTGTAGTCATGACCCTTGCTAGTTTCATAACCTTCGTCACCTGACCTTGTGTTTTCATAACTGAGTCACGAGGTTCAGAAGTTGCATGATAATCTGATGACCCGACCCTTCTTTCTCCTCATCCTTGTCTAAATGATTGGTGTATCAGAAGTTCTTGAAATCTTAGAACCTGTGACATGCAATTCTAAATTTTGTATTTTTCACAACCACGTGACTTTCAAGCAATCTCCTTGGTTTTCAAAACACAGCTAGCTCATTTAATTACTTGTATGGCGTATTGTGTGGCTGTCTTTTTGGGAGTTATGAAATGAGAGCTCAATCCTAAAACATGATCCTTAATCAATGATGTATTAATTAGACCTCTTAAATGGAAAGTGTAATGGATCTCACTAAGGTGGTAGCACAATATTGACAGATTAAATTTCATCATTATTTGTCACTATAATTGAATAAGATTGTTTACAAAGAAAGGTGGAAATATTGTTGAGTTCTTTTTTCTTATCGACCAAGGAAATTTTGAAATGGGGCTTCCTGCGAGCAATGAAATGTGGGATGGTGAACCTATGCCTATCCTACAGCTTGACTTGAACTGGCTTGAGGAAGAGAAAATTGATATCATCTCCCAATTGAACACACTTTCTTGGAAGGAGAAGACCAGATACTCCTAATATCATAGGGTAATCTTTGTCCTAGAAGAAGAAGAAGAACACATCGAGTTGCACAACCTTTTTATGGAGATACGACTAGTTCTGGAGAATGCTCCACCACCTGCAACAGTTTAATTTTCTTGCTTTGCATGGCATCTTTTATAATTAGTGGCAGTAACCCAATTTTGGTGTAACATAACTGTTTCTGTTCACTTTCTTGAGGATGGTTACTTTAAAAGACTGTTATGAATAGTTATGTTTAGACACATTTTTGGCTTGGGAAATTCTATAAAGACAAAAAAACTTTCGAGAAAGGGACATCTTAGCTATTTTGGAGGGAGTAAGGGAGCAACTAGGTTTTCTCTTCATGCAGTTTCATTATACATAAATATGGAGTCTATGAACTCATGTTTTGGCTATGGAGAAATAAAGAAGATATTTTCCAATCTTTGAATTTCTTAATATTTTCTTTAAATGGAAATGAACTATGTTTCTTTGTGGTTATTCTTCGATGTCATTCTATTATAATGGGTTGTATATGCATTTATTCTAGAACTTTGGATTTGGATTAAATTATCTCCTGAAGAGAATTTGTTGTTTTTTCTCTCCCTGGATATCGTTCATGGGTTTGGGATAAATGGGCTTTGTATCATTTTTCTACATTCACTTCATTTTGAATCAATCCATCACATTTACTTTCATGGTTATGGGTAAATGTTAGTTTTCCTTTATTGCTTTCTGGTCAAAAGCATACCCAGGTATGTCAATTCATTGAAAATCATTCAAAGGTAGTTGTTCCTTGTAAAACAAGCAGGGATCACTTGTAACAATCATTGCAAGTGACTCAACTATTGGTCAAACTATCATTGTTATGGGAAAATGGAGTATAAACTAAAGTCACAAAGCTTTCAACCAACAATCGGTATGTGAATTGTTCTAGCAGAGTTGGTATTTTGTGGACTGGGAGAAATATTGTTGCTCTAAAGTTTTCCTCTATTTCATTTCAGATCTTGTGGATCTAGAATATGTCTTGTGAAGGTCTTTTCTGTGCTCTGGCAAAGTGGTTTGAAGTGTGGTGTTCTGGAAGTCATGTTTTAGTGTTTCAATGTGAAGTTTATACAGTTCAAATGGACTAGTGAGAGGTGTTTAGTAATTGAAGCTTGTTGTTTTGCTATAGATGTATTTAGAAGATTCTGAGATGTATTCTCGTGCATAAGGAAGAATGTTGTAGTGTCGACGTGTCATCTTCTTATTGGGAAACATGTACATCAATGATCATTTGTCTTTTCATTAGGTTTGGCTGACTTGGTGTTTACACTTCATTAGAAGAATAAAATTAAATTGAGAAAGTGTGTGGTTGATCCGAGACATTATTTTTGGTCTTGGTTAAATTATTTATTGGTCCACTCTCATTCCTTTCCACTGCGGGAATGTTGAGTCGACCTATTTTGAATTTATGAAATGAGGTAGTTGTGGCCAACCTTGGAGAAAGTTTCTAAGGATGAGGATGGTATAAAATCAAGTCGAATTGTGAAGATTTGTATGATAGTGTGATGCAAAGTGATGAAAGTGAGCAACAAAACATAAGAGCATAAGTGTGTGTGTGTGTGAGTTGTGATAGTAGTTCTTCATTCTATTAAAGGCAGTGAGATAAATGTTTCTAAAATACTACAAATGTGTTAATTGTTGTGGTGAATCTTTTTGTTCTCTTTTGTATCTGTAGGCAGTGAGCCTCCTTCTTGGATAGTGAGTCCTTTCTATAGGCAGTGAGCCTTTGTACTTGGACAGTGAGTCATCTTTTGGGCAGTGAGCCTTTGTATTCAGTTTATAATCTTTTATATTGTGAGTTAACCCTCACTGTGGTTTTTCCATCATTGAGTTTTCCATGTAAAAATTTGTGGTTCATTGTGTTGATTTACCTTTTGTTATTTGTGTTCCATGCTCTTACTTAATAACAAAAAAATTTGGTTGTGAAATTAATAAGTATTGGGTTTTAAGTTTGAATTTTGTGACAACTGATTCACCCCTCCTCTTAGTTGTCCTGCGCATGTTTAACAATATCATATTTCCAAACGTTAATTATAGAACCAATAGGCTTATACACTTGCAATATACAATTTCTACATTTTTTTCACATTCATGTTTCCTCCAATGAGAAAGATGTCAGCCCAAGCTTCTAAAATTAAATTTGACCCAATTTCATTTTAAACACAAAATGCATATATCAGAGAGCTGACATAGATATATACATATATATGATCCGTAATTAGAGGTTTACAAAATAACTTGCAAATTAATCCTAATTATAGTTTTTCCCCGATCGCAACATAATTGCATGACTGTGTTGTTTAACCATTGAAATTACAACATAAGTTCACATTTATATAACTAATTACTAAAATTTTGTAATTAGAACTCAAATAATGAATTGAAAAATGAAAAAAAAATTGAGAGAATGATAGAAGAATAAGACAAAAGAGGAGATAACGCCGTTTGATAACAAAGTTTTTCCAATTAGGACTACGCCTTCGAGCCCACTTCTCAAGTAGGACCACTTTGTTAATCTTCCCAAGTAATAGAAATGCCTTGTTACAATATCCAAGGTCCAAAACCTACATAAAATTTCTCACAATCTCCTCTCAACACTTGAAGACACTCAAAAGGGCTTCATGCTTACAATATTCTCCTCAAAGAATTATTTCTCCAAAATGAACTTGACTAATTACAAACCAAATCACACCCCTTTATATACCAATTTATTTGCTAATATGGGCTAAAACCATATTATTTTGCAAATATACTCATATCTCCAATATCTCCCAATTTACAATACAAATATCAAATAATCCCCTTACAATATCCTTAATAATCTTTTAAAAATTACTTGAGCCCTCTAATAAATTTGAAATATCTTTTAAATCATCTTAAAATATTATTTTAAGCCCTTTAAATATCAAAGATTCGGGCTATATTCAATTTTAGGGAGATTGAATTCTATTTATAGGGGTTAATATTTTAATTATGGGAGAAATTGAATTTTGGTTCTATTTTAAGCAAAACCGACCCCTTATCCACTCCACAAATCATGTGTGGTGTAGTGGTAGGGAGTAAAAATAGGTAAGAGGAGGTCAGGGGTTCAACCCCCAACTCCTTCATTTTAGCAAATGGAGCAACCATTTAAACCACCCATAGAGGAGCTGCTTGAAAATGTGCCACCTGTCAACATGTGGTTGATTGGAGAAGTGCCACGTGTCAACATGCAGTTGGCAAGAGAAGTGCCATGTGTCAACATATGACTAGTCCATGTCATCATTTTCCACATCATCATATGCCACATCATTATCTGCCATGTCAGTTATTGACGTCATCAAAGTCAACCATAGTCAATCTTTTGACCAACCTTTGACCAATCGTAACTTTCACATTGGAGCTTCGTTTTTGAAACTGAACATGGTTCTGGAATCAGCATGACGAGCACTACAACTTGGCATCATTTTTGTTCATTCTGAGATAATATTTTTTACCTTTTTGAACACCTGATTTTCCTATTTGATCAAACGTTTGACTATGCATAAATTCTACATACATACTCCTTTTGAGCCTGTTCAAGTTGCATTAGGACTGTGTTAGTGAGCTCTATGTGATGATGTTGGTTTTGTGAGATGAAATTTTTCAGGTTTCCTGGATCCAATTAGATCATTCCTCCCTATTGAGAAGCTTTTGGACCTCCAAAAGTCTGTTTTTACATAAAATTTAAGTGAGGGCATTGTTGCCTCACTTACCCAGTATCAAATGTCCTTCCTGCTAAAATTTTGAACATCTAACCCATCAGAAACATAAATAAATATGAGATAGAATTGTTGATACAATCAACTGTATTTTCACCAATATTCATTGTCATATCCACCATCCACATAGAACTAACTAGCAGAACAACAAACAACAAGACTAAATAAAATGATGCAGAAGAAAAAGTATCAACATGTTGGATCTCCTGAACAGGAACATCATTAGAAAATGTGCCATTCAAGCCCTCTTTTACCACCTCTATCTGAAGGCCTAACTTTACTTGCAACTGATCCTCACACTATGTCATTTGTAACACCTTATCATGATTCAAACTACATGCTTAGTATCACTAGTTATTATAGACATGAGGGTTAAAGTATTGTTTGCATTTACAATCATCTTCAAATGCCCTATGTTTACAACATATTTGTCATTCTTCATGTGATGAGCTCTAACATTGAATTCAATTCCATATTTAAACAAATGATACCTATTATGTTCCCTGTAGAAAATGGCTTTCCTATCATACAAATAAGGACTTCCCAAAACCATCCCATAGATGTCAAGCAGAATTACATCTAACTCTACCTCATCTACAAACTTGGATGTGATTGCAAATTAGAGTTTATACTATTTTGACACATGTAGCCGAGCATTATCATGCACCCAACCCAATGGATAGTGTCTAGGATGAGGAGTTTTTTTCAATCCCAATTGCTTAACAACTTGTTCTGAGATATGATTAACTTGTGACCCACTATCTATTAGTGTATCAATCTTAGTTTGTTTAGCAATAGCCCTTATATAAAACAAGTCATTCCTTTTACTTTCAACAGGTACTTCATTACAACTTAGAGAAGAAGCATGAGAACTAGTACTGACAATAGGAGTATTACCTTTGATACCCACAACTAAAATCTTGGTTTCATCATCAGAACCTGATCTGAGATTTTGTACAATAGTTGCAGTCTTCTGCTTACCCTTTCAATCCTTGAACCACTTTGGCTTCTAATCGAGATGCAGTTTCCAACACTTCACATCTTCGTCCCTTCCTTTTTGCAGTGTGAGAAATAAGGCTTTTCATCCTCTTTCTTTGTAGTAGCTATTCATTGTGATTTATCTTTCCCTTTCTTTCTTCCTTTATGCTTACTAGATTCCATCAATAGATTGTCAAGGCTATTCCCTGAGCTTGTCTCCAAATGGATAGCTTGCACACTAACTTCATCAATGTTAGTTGGATTAAACATAAGTATGGTATGTTTTAAACTCTCATGTAATCCACCTATGTACTTTAACAAATTTTCTTGTGTGTATAAAGGAATGCCCAAAATTAAAGCCCTCTTCCTAAACTCCTATGTATATTCTTGTGCACTTTGTCCTTTCTCTTGTCTTAATGATTACCAGTTCATTACTACTTTTTTCATATGCCTTAATGGATAGAATTATTTCTTTAATGCAACTATAAACTCAAACCAAGAAGAAATAATGTTTCCATAATCAATTAGATCCTCCTGTGTTCTAATCTCCCACCAAATTAAAGCTGCACCTCCTAGGTGAAGAGTAGCTAATTGGATTTTTTTGAGAATCCTCAGTAAACTTTTGAACTCTACAATAAACTTCAACTTTCTTAATCCAATTATCTAGTTTATCTGCATCTAGTTCTCCATTATAGATTGGCAAATCAAATTTCACATCTAATTTTAACAAATGTGTATTAGTTTGCACAATTTGATTCTTTTAAGAAGAGTTAGACAAAGAAGAAGAAGAGGATGAAGAGGATGAAGAGGATGGGGATGGAAGTTTAGGAGGGTCACCACCACCTCCTACTCCTTTACCTTTGTCTTCTTTCAATAATGATTCAACTTCCTCCTTCTTCCTAGCCTTGCCTTCCTTTCTCTTCTTCCGTTCTTGCCTCTCTCGGAAAAGAACTTCCACCATTGACTTTATCTCGAGAAAAGCTTGTTGAAAAGATTTTGGATCGAGCTTTGGAGCTTCATGCTTAGTTACAATCTCTAACATCTTCAATGGAAAGGTCTTTCGTTTTTTGATCTCAGGATTGGACTTTGTAAGTGCACCTTCTCCTTGCTTCAATTTCAACCTAGTTAACATTCACTTTTATAATTTCCTATTAAGAAGCTCCGATGCCAAACTGATCCATAATTAGAGGTTTACAAAATAACTTGCAAATTAATCCTAATTACAAATTTTCCCCTATCACAATAGAATTGTGTGACTCTATTGTTTAACTATTGAAATTACAAAATAAATTCATGTTTATATAACTAATTACTGAAATGTTGTAATTAGAAATCAAATAACGAATTGAAAAATGAAAAAAATAGAGAGAATTTGATAGAAGAATAAGACAGAAGAGGAGATAACGCTGGTTGATAATGGAGTTCATCCAATTAGAACTATGTCTCTGAGCTCGCTTCTCAAGTAGGACCACTTTATTAATGTTTCCAAGCAATAGAAATACCTTGTTATAATATCCAAGCTCTAAAACCTACATAAAATTTTGCACAATCTCCTCTCAACACTTTAAGAAACTCAAAAGGCCTTCATGCTTACAATATTCTCCTCCAAGAATTATTTGTCCAAAATGAACTTGACTAATTACAAGCCAAAGCACACCCCTTTATATACCGATTTATTTTCTAATATGGGCTAAAACCATATTATTTTGCAAATATACCCATATCTCCAATATCTCCCAATTTAAAATACAAAATCTCAAATAATCCCCTTACAATATCCTTAATAATCTTTTAAAATTTACTTGAGCCCTCTAGTAAATTTCAAATATCTCTTACATCATCTTAAAATATTATTTTAAGCCCTTTAAATATCAAAGATTTGGGCTATATTCAATTTTAGGGAGATTGAATTCTAAATTATAGGGGTTAATATTTTAATTATCGGAGAAATTGGATTTTGGTTCTATTTTAAATAAAATCGACCCCTTATCCACTCCACAAATCATGTGTGGTGTAGTGGTAGGGAGTGAAAATAGGTAAGAGGAGGTCAGGGGTTTGACCCCCACCTCCTTCATTTTAGAAATGAAGCAACTGTTTAAACGACCCATATGAGGAGTTGCTTGAAGATGTGCCATGTGTCAACATGCAGTTGGTTGGAGAAGTCCATGTGTCAACATATAACTAGTCCATGACTGTGTTGATGAGCTCTACGCAATGATGCTAGTTTCATGAGATTATGAGATTGTGAAATTTTTCAGGTTTCCTGGATCCACCTAATTCAATATAAATATTAAAAAATATTATTTATATATGAAATACAATATTTTTATCTTTTTAATATTCATTCATTTTCAATATTATATATACAATCATATACAACAAATATTAACAAAATATATATTAAATGATAATAATAAGATATTTGCAAGAAACTACAAATGAGTAGGTGGAAATTAATTAGTTTGACAATAGTACTGGAATATTAAAAAAAGGAAAATGTAGTAATAATGTATAAATCTTGGGAGAAAAAAACTAGAAACAAGCAAGACAAATTAAAGCTCAAGGAAATTTTTTTGTAGGGATATGTAACCCTAATAAGAAAAGCTAGAGATTTTGGCTTGGTACTTTCACTATAGGAGAAGTTGCAAGATATGAACTTGCAGTGTTCAAGATGTGTGGTAACAAACTTATTTAACATTCCCCTCAACATTGATTTTGGATGTTATGTCGATTCACATTCTCAATTTCCCACTTCACGTGCTCCATTAAGCTTGTCAAATAAGAGAAACCAACAAAACCAAATATGAAGGAGAATATTTATATAAACAAACATTTTTAAATTAAATGTTTTAAAAAAATATATCAATTATAAAAATCAAATTTTTTAAAAAATATTACAAATTATCTTTTGATTATTAATAGTAAAAATATTAATAAAAGTAACAACTTGCAAATTATTCAAAATTAGATTCTAATTTTGTGAAAAGGATATTAAATCATATCTTTATAAAGAGATAGAGAAATAGAGAGATATAGGGAGATAAAGATATATTAGAAATAGAGTAATAGAGATAAAGAGAAATAAAAAGGGACAAAGAGTGTAAGATTGAGAGAAAGTGAGATTAATAAAGACAAAGGAATGGAGAAAGATAGAGTAGGAGAAAGAGAGATAGAGGTAAAGAGATAGATAAAAGAGAGAGAGTGTAGAGAAATATAGAATGAGACATATATTTATATAGAGAGAGGGGGATAGAGAGGGAGAGAGAGGGTGGTAGAGAGGGAGAGAGGGGGGAAATAGAAAAAGAAAAAAGATATAATATTTCTTATTATCCATTTCATGTCAACAATGAAAAGATAGCACACATACATGAGGAGCTACACTCATTACAATATATCATTTTCTTAAAAATCTAATAATTTACCTTTCAAACTTCTTAGGTGTACCCATTACACAATAAAGTACAATTGCTAGTAGTATATGAAAATCAAATCCATTGTGTTTTTAAACCTTTAAATAGAGGGTCATGCTACTTGTGACAAAAAATGTTTCGTACATGATAAAGAAAATGTAAAATAAAAATTCAAAATATGAGTATTTATGCATATGAAGAGAGGGTATGACATAAAGGGTGCAAAAATAATTATGCACATATGTGTTATGATGGATGGCCTCAAAATTTCATTTAATCCACTTAAATTCATGAACCAACCAAATCCAAACAAATTGAACCAAATTAAATGAAAAATAGCAACTAACAACAAAAAGATGAAATGACATATGAGTGAAAGAGTAAAGTGAAGTGGAGCTCACTCTTTCTTTCACATGACACAAATATAATGATCTATCATATGCCTTTGTAATACAATAGATATTTTGTGCCAAAGGTCAAAATTTTTTGGGGTTAAACTCATGATGCCGTCTTCTCTTTGAAAAAAAATTCTTGGCTAATTTTGGCACACATTTAGCGAATATCCAAGTATGGATCTAGAAAAAAAACTTCTTCGCAAATATTATATATAAAATTATTTTATTTTATATGTATGAGATTCAAACTCTTGGCTAATTTAAGCATAGAATATGACCTCTATCCATTTGTAGTTGTATGATTGAACTTTGGATAGAACATGACTTGCATTAAAAATGTCCATTTTAGGAGCTTATAATTCGTGGTCACTTTTGTTTTCAAAATTTTGAGTAAATTGCAAAGCATTACAATCATATTTGAGCTATACATATTGAAGTGAATTTATTGTTTGTTTGTCCTCAAGAACAACGGTTTCATGTAGGTAAATAAATATGTGCAACCTTTTGTTTGTGATGTTTTGACATGAACCTTACCTATCAAACTAAAAATATAAGTGAAGGCAATCTACCATAGATGAGTGTCAAAACTCAAATTTCACACTCCTTTATAACTTTCTTAAAAACTTACTATATTATTCAAATAGTCAATTACATAGAGATATAGTAGCTAAGTAAATTTTCAGCAATGTTAAACTCCTAGAGTTTAAAAAAAGAAAAAATACACATATTTGTTCACTAATATTTCATTTATATCACATGCATAGTTAACAAATAGATGTTATATCTTTTGATATCTTTTACATAAATTTTTCCAAATTAGGTATGTCAGTTATATTTTAGTTTAATTCATATTTAATACACAATATTTTAGTGAATAAATGAATAACATACTCTAATTATAAAGAGAAAATAGTTTGAAGAAATAAAAAATATATTTTATTTTAAAATAACTAGATATTTTGATTAGGAGGGTTCAATATTTATGGAAAATAGTTTGATGTTTGTGAATATGGGAAAAGGGACAAGTGGTAGGTGCATAAAAATTTGTGTAAATGATATAAGGCAAGTGACAAACTTATGACATTTATCGATATGTATATGTACCAAAGCACTATCTCTCTAAATAAATATCAAACTAAATAAAAAAGAAACATATACATAAATTTTGCCATTAAAATTATTTTTAATATAGTCTAGTTAATCAAATTAACTGCACATTAAATTATACAATTTTATTAGCAATACTATATATGTAGGTCTATGTCAAGGAAAAGGTGGTTTGGATTATGTTCTTAAAAGGATGGCTTGTTCGTCTACCATTTAGATTGGTTCCCTAACAAAGATCAACCACCGAACATGTGGGAGCGCATTTATGTAATGTTACTTCACATTTAAGATCAACCACCAAATATGCGGGACCACAATGATGTAATGTTACTCCACTTGTGTGGGAAGAGACAAGCACCATTAATGTGTGAAAGTAATCATTAATCCATATAATATGAACTATCAGATTTGAAAGTGACAATTGAAAACTTTTTTTTCAAAACAAAACATATCATCAAGATTAGTATAAGTTTCTTAAATATCTATTTATAGTTATTTAAGTGCTATTTTATTTTAGAATTATTTTATTCACTACATATATAAATATATAATTTTTTTATTTTTTTTATGAATTACTTTATTTTATTTATATTGTTTAGTTGATAATATATTTTTTATTTTTTATTTTTTATTTTAGAAATCACTATTTATTATTTCTACAGTTTTTTATTTTAGTTTTACTTCTAACAATTTCACTTGTGGAAATTAATATACATTCAAAAAATTATGTAGAAATAATCAAAATTATGACTATATACATCATGATTGTAATATCACATTAAATTTCTTACACACTCCAAATAAATATCTGACTGTCAATATTTTTTCTTAGACACTCCACAGAAATAAATATCTAACTCTCAATAATTTTTCAAATCTTACATAATAAAAATTGTGTGGTTATATACACCATGATTGTGATATTATATTAAATTCTTCCCTACTCCACATACTTTTAAACTTAATAATATATTTTAAGATTCTAAAACACAGCGTGGAATTTTCAAATTAACTTCCAAAATGTTTGGGCTCCACGTCCAGTCTTACAAGAGGCTCTACGTTTTCTTCATAACCATAAAAACTATCCAACTGTAACCATTTCTGGAATACCTTGAGTTCAAAGAGGATATGGAGACCAGATATTTTGGTGGATTAAGTTTAATTCTTGTTTGCATGGGTTCCCTGTGCTTTGGAGTTACAGGCGTCACAAGCAGCGACGACGGTCTGCTCTTTAAAAATACTATCATTTTCTTTGTTATCTTCCATTAAACCTGCACAGACTTACTGTTTGGGTATTCTATTTTACATACAGCTTCTGCCTGAATGTCATGATGTTGCTGTGGGAAAATTCAGTGCCAACAAGCTGGAATAGTGGCACAGATCCCTGTGACTCTCACTGGGATGGGGTGAGCTGTAAAGATGGCCGCATAACTTCACTGTAAGATTCCTGAGCCCATAAGATCTCCATTAATGTTTACATAAGAACTCTGTAAACTTATCATTTGTTTTTTTGTGTTCTAAAGAAAATGTGCCCACAAAAATAAAATAGGAAACGTGAAAGTCTCTGGGATGAATTGAGATAGATGTGAATTAATATGAGATAGATAGTTTATAATACCCTTGATGGAAAATGGATTGTAGCACCTGTGAGCTGTATATATTTGTTTAGGAAGGAGTTTTTAGTGTGAGATTTGTAGGATTAGATTGTGTAGTTTTATGATGTGATTCAAAACGGATGAAAAATACTGTACACAAGTTCTAGATCCGAAATCGTGCATATTTTAAATACAGAATACTAGCATGAAAAAAGCTTTTAAAAATTAAAAGTTGGGGCTCCAATTTTTTTGAATTTAATTTTTTCTCATAAACTTGTTTTATTGCTTTCATAGAACTTTACTTCAAAGCTGGTAAACTAGGCGTGGCATGCCCTCTGGTACCACAAGTTTGGGGGAAGACTAAACCTCGTGACCTCTTGCTGCAACCCAATTAAGCTAGGCACCCCGCCCCCAATGAGATATATAATTATTCAATTTGAAACTATTTTATTTATTTAAAATTTATTTTATTTTACTTTTAAACTATTTATTTTATTGTATTTATATTGTTTAACTTTTTGTTGTAATATACTTATTTTAACTTCTTTATTTGACTTTTAATTTGAAATTTGAATTAGAAATTTGAATTTTGATTACTACTTTAAATATATGATAAACCGACTTTAAGCTTTCGCTCCACTGGAACAAGTCGTGGATCGAACCTTAGACAACCCAATTCCTGCCCTTGCAACTTAACCGTTGCATTGCAGGGTCAACCCTACAAGTTTATTTTATTTTAAAACGGAGTAAGTCAAGGAATTTCGTAAGTAAATTTTGATGTTTAGAAGGATAACAAAGTTCGTAAGGATTTATTTTCATGTAGCTCAATAACATATTTTAAAATAAATACTAAATATTTTAAACAATATTATTTTATATAAAATTTTGTAATTATAAATTATTTTTTATGATAGATTATAAAAGGTAATTTAAAAAATAAAATAAAATCTATTTAAAAAATTTAGGATAATTTTTATAATTACATTCTCATGAATTGCATCCATGGATTAGTTAAAATAGTACTAAGAATGGGTGAAACTCTCATGTCAAGCTAGTAGCCATATCCCACCACAATATCATCAAGAATAACCTAGATCCCTCATCGCCATTGCAAACTAATTAAGGATTCTAAGACAACCCTTATAATGCCTTTGGTTTCTTAAATTTAAAAAAATACCATGACAAACTTGAGAAATATGTTTGTGTTAACACTATATCTATGAGTGACCCTTGTGAGAAAAAAACTCACTAAGAGGAACCCTAATGGCATGTAGCATTACTGCATGCACCTTGAAAATATTCTAAGCTTTGAGGTCAAAACTTCCCTTATAATTTTTATTTTCCTTTTCTTCACTACTAAGCACAATATAGTATCAATTTTGTAATCTCTCTAGTACAATACTACCTAGAAAGGAAAGAACATAATGCATTCAATGTTCACAAATAGGAGAGGTTCGTTCTCTTTACCATCATGTTTCATATGCTTGGCATTCATTCTTGATAGGAATCCTTATGCTAGCCTTGCTTGTGCCTACCATAATCCTATCACCTTCTAATGATAGTGCCTTGTTATTTGCATAAGGAGTGTTATAAATTATGTTCAACATCAATCTTTACCATATGAGTGTGGAATTATCCAAGTTATACAATTTATACCTTCAAGTCTAAATTTTCCAAGTTGGCAAAATAATTTGCAACCCCATTGATCTTCCTATAAATATGCCTAAATGTGAAGGAAATCAGAGATTTGATGAAGGGCCAACAAAGTTTTAAAATTTTGATTTTCCAATTCAGTGAAGATATTCTTCTTATAGCATTTATAATAACCATCAAATCCCCATCAATGTGCACCTATTTAACTTTGTAATGATCACAAGTTTGGAGCCCTAGGAAGAGAGTCTATGTTTCTATCTCATTATTGGTGTTATAAATAATATTTTTGATGTTATTTTGATCAACCTCCCTTTGTGGTCCTTGATTATACAACCAAGTCCTGATAGGCACAAGTTACTTTGTTATGCTTCATCAAAATTGAGTTTTAACTAGCCTTTGGGATGGGAGTTCACTTTATTCCTTTCCTAGAATTTTACATAGCATTAGCCTCAACAACTCCTTGAATAGGGGGTACCTTGAGGCCTTTACAAATCTTCATTATCTCATTATCCTAGGAAGTGGAGGTTATTTTTTAAATTCAGTCTTTTTTCTATATTATTAACTATTTCCTTGTTTGTATTCTCCAAGTTGATGAGGAAGCTACCTATTGGCATTTCTTTATCTTGAAATATATCTCTATTTTTTTTTTATAGCTCCCATAAGATCATTGAGGGGGTTTTTATCCAAAAGTTGGACAAGGTGGCTCTTTTCTAGAGAATCAACCATATAGTGAATAAATATAAATTGTCTTGTGGTAAGGGGCAGCCCAATTTAGTTTGTTTTCAATACACTACTAGAATGTGTCTACAAGTTTCCAATTCATTAGTAGGTGGTCAATACATTTTTCTACTTTTTAAATACATTACACACTTGTATGACCCCTTAAATCCAATGTTCATAATCTTGTAGCTATAATCTAATCTTATTTATAAGGCACTACCCATGTGAGTGCCCTAACTATGGGAAAATAGTTATTATGCCAACACAAGTGTGTTGTCAAACCCTCATTTTTTGTTTAACTTCTTCCAACATATATCTTATTTTCACATCATTGTTTCCTGGCTAATCTTTGCACAATGATACAATCCTCTCCTTCTAAGATGAAAATCTTTCTAACTTTAAGTTAGTAACCTTTTTTAATATTGTTCATATGTTCCTTTAGGACATTCAAAAAAATATAGTTTGATATGTTCATCTCCTTTTGTGATGAAAATATTTTTAATTACTCTCTTTTTCAATGTTGTCCACTTACTATTTTGGGAAATTTAGACCTTACAACTTCTCCCAATGCCGCTTCTTAATTCCTTCTCTTTCATTGTTCAAAATAAAATCCCACACTCTTCAACCCAATTCAATTCCAATATTTTCCTTGCTTGATCTATTTTGGGGATTTCCTTGAGAGGTGGGTATCCATTTTCAAGAGTCCTTTTAGAACAAGACCCTTATGTTATCTTTGACTATCCAAGCAATATGCATAGTTAGCACATGTTTGGAGGATAGAAAAAAATTCCATATAGGAAATCCATTGGCAGGATTTTTTGTAGCTAGGATGCTATCTAGGACCTTCAAATATAGGTATTTATGTTGTATAATTTCCCCCACTTAACGTGTGACTTGGAATATATTTCCTATACAAGTTTGATCCATAATGTCATGTTGATTATAGATCACTTCCTTCTTTCAATCCTCAATTTTATGCCCAAAGATATGGCATGTATTACATTTCATTGGTACTCTTTCCACTTCAATGAATCTTGTAGCCACAACCCTACTTTTGTTATAACTTTGATCTTTGGTGGTGCCAAGATCTCTAAGTTTAATATGACATAAATTATTGCACACATAGATATGTGGATGGCCACCATTCATATTGATTAAGGATCTAAATGATTTTCCTATCTTTGTGATGGTACTCAAATCTTGATATGTTGAGGGTAAAGTATACAATTGATCCATATTGGTGCTAAAAGGATTCACCCTAGTTGAATATAATTAATCAAATGGAAGAGTTGAAGTTATTTTATTCACTTAAGAGTTATTTTATATATTTTTATTATTTAGAAGTTATTTTATAATTTTAATTTTTTAATATTAATTTATTGTAATTTTCAAACTTATGGTAATGATATGAGACTCTTGATATCATTCTAGAATGATTATCATTATTGATTGACAAAATACTAAAATGGATAATTATGTGTTGCTTTTAGGAATCTATCAAATAAGTGACATTCCAAATTTATCTGCTCTCAATAACCTCCAGTACATGTAAGTGACTGATATAATTAAGACAGGTGTATTAATTGTGTTATTGCAACATCTCTAACTTATTTGATTCCCAGAGACTTGAGCAACAATTCCTACGATTCACTCAAACTCCCTCCTTGGTTAAGCAACTTACCAAAACTGACCACCATGTAAGTTATTCAAAATTCCAATTTCATTTAAGCTACAAGCAAAACAAATCTAATGAATAGTCTAATAATTTGTTTGGTTGTTTCAGAGTCATGGATAATTGCACCATAGCTGGACAAATTTCTTCAACAATATTTAATCTGCCAGCACTTGAAACTGTGAGAATGAAAAACAACCAGTTGAATGGAACAGTAAAAAATGACATCAGTAATTTAAAGGAAGTGCAATTGATAGACCTTAGAAATAACAGTATAACTGAAGCTCAAAGCAATACAGCTGCTTTATGGTGAGTGGTATTTTAATGAGCATCCTCCAAACTTAAAAGATATAGGTAGAAATAAATTTCCTACTCATATATGTCGTTTCACTGAAGTACAGTGGGCTATCTTTTGTTCTTGTTGATACGACCACATAAAGACTCTTCGCTATTCACGTGGAGAGAAAAACAAAAGAAAATTTGTGCTAATTACCTCTGTTTAATTTACAGGATTGCAGGAAACCCAGCATGCAACCCAGGAACAAGTCTTTCAAGCACTAAATCATGCCAACACAACTCAGAGGAAAGCAATGAAACAAATATGGCACAATGTGGGGACACAAAATGCTCTGGAAACTTGAAGCACAATCCTACGACATGCAAGTGTCAACAACCTTATGAGGGCCTATTGAAATTTAGGACTTTTTCACTTTCAGATCTGAAAGACACAGAGAGATTCAAAAGCTTGGAGAATAGTCTTAAGAACCAGTTGGCTGTAGATGCAGTGCATCTTTGTTGCTTCCATTTTGACAGAGCCGACTATCTGATTATATCAGTGCAGTTTTTCCCTCTGGATACTAAGTTAGTTTTTAACTGGTCAGAGATTAATCAGATTAGTTACAGTCTAAGCGTAATAGATAATAGACCTCCAGAGGAATTCGGGCCATATTTCTTTACAGCAACTCCATATATCATCGGTAAAAAAACAATTGAATTTCAAGCTATGTTAAATCCTCATAGACCATAGCAAGAGACTGTAAGTGACCAAATTGCTTGTTTGACTGATTGCAGGGGCTGAAGAATCTAGCAAAGGTCTAAGTTTAGGGGTAATTGTCGGAATAGCTTTTGGAGCATTTGTCTTGGCTCTTGTGGTTACTATAATAGGACTTTATGCACTATGGCAAAAGAAAAGAGCAGAGAAGGCCATTGAAATCCACAAACCCTTTGGTACGGTATTCTTTCTCTATTCTCTTAATTTTCGTCAGAACATCTACTGGAGAATTTTCGATATGTTTGGGTTTGAGTTGAGGTTTGAGCATGTACAGGTTCAATTTCAGAAAGCAATTACTGGGTTCCATTCTCATTTCTTTCTTTGGCATGCCACTAGAACTCCTGAAAAATTGTTTAACTCACCAACTCATCAGTAAGCCAAGGAGGATCCAAATTACTTATAGTTATACCCAACATATATAATGTATTTGCTCAATTGGTTTCATATTCAATTGTTGCAGCCTCATGGAGAGCCAATAGCATGGATGGTGGAAACACCCCTAAACTGAAAGGTGCCAGATGGTTTTCTTGTGCTGAAATAAAGGAGGCTACAAATAATTTCTCTGAGAGTAATGAAATTGGCTCAGGAGGATATGGAAGGGTATGCAGATACACAGTTGTAATATATGTGATTCTGTGGGGAATTTTGATGTGTGTTCGATTATGGTTTGAAATAGGTTTAAGCTATATGTATATGTTTTTAAACAATTTTGCTGGAAAAGAGGCTTGTCATTCCTTCATTTTTTGCAGGTATATAAGGCACTGTTGCCAGAAGGTGAAATGGTGGCTATAAAAAGAGCTCACCAGCGGTCATTGCAGGGTGGGACCGAGTTCAAAACTGAGATTGAGCTCTTGTCCAAGGTTCACCATAAAAACTTAGTGGGGCTGATTGGTTTTTGTACCGAGGAACGAGAACAGATGCTGATATACGAGTATATGCCCAATGGAACTCTTAGAGAAAATCTCATTGGTAAAACTTTATTACCCATTTTTATAACTAGCAGTTGCTACACAATATTCAATTTGAGCAACGAAATATGCCATACGGTGACAATGTGTGAAATTTAATCCCAAATTTAAATCCAATTCAAGTCTACAGGACTATTGCAACGAGATAGGGAAACAAACATGCCCGGTCATAAACCCACGACGACCAGACATGATGCTAATAATTATTTCTTATACCGATCAAAATCAATAATTTACAGACAGACAATGAAGCAGGCCTTCGTCTCTCTATTCCAATACCAACAAAGAGAGATGATTACAGAAATCCACGAGATGAAGAGTAAAACAAACATTCAAAAAAGATTGCAAAATTTTTTCACTCATAAAATACTTTTATATCAAATAATATACATCATTTACAGACATGCATTCACCTCCCTATTTCAAGAGCAACAAAAAGATTTTCTGTACAGGGTGCCCAAATTCTGCAGAAAGATGCTACCCCGCCTTCAAATGGCTCACATCAACGGCCCAAATGCGCTCCTATGTGCCATTTTTCTCTTAGCGGGCATTACCGCTCGGCTCAGAGGGACTTCCAGAGCAAAAAACAAGCTCTAAACAACGGTGGGACTAATAAAACACCCCCGTAATCAGCAGATTAAAAGAAAGCCAAGCTAAAATCTATATATAAAGAAACGATTAATCCCATTAAACCTGGCTATTTCTAAAATGTAGATTTATTGAAAGGAGGGTTGCCGTTTCTTACGTGACGAAGAAGCTGCCATGGCAGATAAAGAAAAATCTAAATCTATTCCTGAGAATGGAGAGGGCCGTTTGCATTTGCAAAGGCTGAGGAGCCAAACACAGACAGCCTTGCTCGTAGTTTAGAACTTTTAAAAATTGATCGCCTTGCTATGGGATTCGATCTTGGGACCTCTGGCTTAGAAAATTAACAGAACTCAAGCAATTTGGACGGTTGGGGCGGTGACGATGACGGAAAGTGAGCAGAAGCTTTCTGAAGAGTGCCCTGAAGCCCAACACTGGTGCAGTCTGGTTCAGCTTACAGAAGATCAAAGAGGCAACCCACAATTTCAGTGCCAAAAATGTCATCGGACAGGGCGGTTTCGGGACTGTGTATAAGGGCGTCCTTTCGGATGGTCGTATGGTTGCTGTCAAGAGAATGAAGAACTGCAACGGCGAAGGCGAATCTGATTTCATAAACGAGGTGGAGATTATCGACAGGATTAGGCACCGGAACCTGGTGGTTTTGAGAGGCTTTGGCATTGCTGGTGACGACATTGAAGGGCAGTAGCAGTTTCCGGTTTATGACTACATGGTTAACGGGAGCCTGGATGGACATATTTTTGAACAGGGGAAGAAAAACAGGGCACCCCTGAATTGGGAGCAGAGGAAGAACATCGTCATCGGCACGGCTAAAGGATTGTGTTACCTCTATCATGGCGTGCAGCCTGCAATTTATCACAGAGACATCAAAGCCACTAACATTCTGCTCGATGATGACATGAATGCCTGCGTTGCGGATCTTGGGCTGTCAAGGATAACGACTCAGGGCCAATCGCAGCTCACCACAAGAATAGCCGGTACCCATGGCTACCTGGCTCCTGAATACGCTCTCTACGGACAGCTTACAGACAAGAGCGATGCCTACAGTTTTGCTGTCGTTTTGTTGGAGATAATGAGCGGCAGAAAGGCTCTGCACAGTTCTGTGGAATAGGCCTCGGATTATCTGATCACCGACTGCGCCTGGAAGCTTGTAAAGGCGGGTAAAACTGTGCAGGTCGCCGCATTCGTTAATGTAGGAATTCGTGGGGTTCCCGCCGGCGTCAGACTGGAGGAAATGCCGGTGGGGTTCCCCCACGTAGAATAGCCTATCGGCTAATTAGAAAAGGGTTGTTTTTAGCATTAGTGCAGTGTGAAAACCATGTACAAAAATCAAATGTACATAACAGTCTTGCAATGGAGCATCCGAAGAGGCCGCAGCAGAACCCTTAATACAATATAATAGTAAAACTATGAATTTTACCTTCAATAGGCTACTATATAAAGCTGATAGACATTAAAACCATTGACTGAGCTGACTTTACTGCAGAAAATTAAAAATCTGTAAAACTGCTCTCAAGCTTTACCACAAGGTGATATTTCTCTAAACCAATTACCCAGTAGTTCCACTTCAACCATTTCAAACATCCCTGATCCAAAAATGTAGGAAAAAATCAGCCCTTCATTTTCCCTGCTGTAACTATGTTTTCAAATTTCAACATTGCAATTAATTGAACTAGATGTCAGTGAACTCGCCTCTCTTTGTAATGAACGGTCTTTTTGTGAATTGATTGTAACTAAACTAAAATTAATTGAATGTCACATCCACATGCTCATACTTGTAACTCTATCTGGTTTTTTCGAATGTATGCTCTGCATCACTCAATAGTCAATACAGAGAATGTCAATTTTACCTGCTATACAAGTGGATAGTTCTTGTGAGGCCATCCTAGAATATCAGAGCATGGTTCTATAAATTTTTTGACATGAGGATTAGAGCAACACTGCATACCATTTTAATCATTTTATATATTGCTTTTATATTCTGGACAATGAAATTTTGTGAGTAGAACATCACAATTTAGTTGTATGAGAAACTTTCGAACAGAAAAATGTATTTTAGATTTGTGTTCTTAGTCCAGATCTCTAAAAGAGTGTTGAAATCCATTCTTTCAATGTCAGGTGAATTTACACTGGACTGGGCAAGAAGGCTACAAATAGCCCTGGGTTCTGCCAATGGATTGAACTATCTGCATGAGCTTGCCAATCCACCCATTATACACAGAGATGTCAAGTCTTGTAACATTTTGCTGGATGAGAATCTAAATGCCAAGGTTGCAGATTTTGGTCTCTCCAAGTTGGTTGCCGATGGAGGTGTAGATGCTGGAAGCAAAACCCACGTCACAACTCAAATCAAAGGGACACCGGTATGAATGCCTGAAAATTATGAATTAACCATTAATCAATCACTAAAACAAGAAGGAAAGAAAAAAATTGAAGCAATTTCCTCAAATGACTAGGCTATTAACATCCACAAAAGAGCAAAATTGGTCAAGAGAGCTATGAAAGTACAAGTAGCTTAGAGTGAACAGGACAAGCACTCAACTCTGTCTCCCAGGGGCCATAGAACAGGGGCTAAAATAACATCAGTCAGACTTGCCAATTTGAAAACTATCACTGACACATAGTGTTTATATTTGGTGCAGGGATACTTGGATCCGGAATACTACAGGACCGAGCAGCTCAGTACGAAAAGCGACGTGTACAGTTTTGGTGTTGTTTTGCTGGAGCTGATTACAGCACGCCTCCCCATTGAACGGGGGAAATACATAAGTCTACTGGTGAACAATGCCTTGGAAAATGGGGGTATAGCATGCTTGCAAGAGGAATTAATGGACCCTGTATTAAGACAAGACAATCTTATAGGGTTTGGGGAGTTCTTAGGTTTGGCCTTGAGCTGCCTTAAGGAATCGGGCGCCGAAAGACCCACCATGAAGGTAGTGGTGAAGGAACTGGAATCCATTGTAGACATGCAGGGCTCCTGTCATTCCGTTAAAGACAGTCCACAAAGTGACCCTACAGGTGTAAAAGGGATTCGAAAGTTTTATGGTGAAGATGAGGAAAGCATTTCCATGGTTCTGCCTGGGCAAGGGAATGAGGACCGTGAAAGCTTGTTTGAATATAGTGGGGATTATCAGGTGTCCGGCACGATACAGCCCAAGTAGCTTGTGGTTTCTAGAGCTGTTGTACATATAATTTATTTCATTATTGTTTGTAAAGTTTGTATTGATCTTTCAGAGTCCGAAGCTACCTGATTTAAAACAACGGATGCTGTCCCGGATTGTGAATCCCGAGAGTTGTGAGCTCAGAAATGACCAGAACTATCGGTTGTTCACCTTCCCGCCAAATCTTCAGTATGTTCCATTTATAAAACTAGCAACGTATCTTTTTGTGTAATGAATAATGAGTTTTAATGTTCTTTATTTCTCTTTTATTTATTTTTTCTAGTTTTTTCTGATTTTTTCGTCCCTTGTACCTTCTGTTTCTTCTTTTTATTATCTCTCTTTTTATGTTCATCTCTTATTCTTGCCTTCTTTTCTCGTTCTCTCCATCCCTATTTCTCATTTGCTTTATATCTTTCTCTCTTACTCTCACTCAATCTGACTCATTTTTATTCTCCTCACCTCCTTTTGCCACTTCTCTCTTGTCCCCTCTATCTCTCTCCTCCTCTCTACCTTTAATTAAATTTTGATATTTTTAATATGTGTTGAAATTGTATTTATGTAAATATAAAGAAAAAAGAAATACTAGTTATGTTAAATTTAATCAATTGAAAAAATAAACGTTTTTTACTAAAATTCATATAATGAAAACATTTGAAATTCTTTTATTAATAAAAACATATAATAAGTTATCTGTCAAATGAAACTATCATTCTTATGTTTTAAGTAAGATTATTATATCTTTGTTTTTGTTATAAAGACACTATGCATACTTTCTCTTATTAAGATAAATTTGATAGGGATATTCACTAGTTTTTATGTGGTACATTAATGTGCTATGATAAACTATGATATTTTAGTTAGGAGTAATTAACTGTGATTGTGAAGTTCTGATTTCCAATTTGGAATATTATGTTTAATGAATCGAAGTAACAAGGATGTCAAGATAAACTAGAATGAAACTACTAGTTTCATTTTTAGTAGGGATTACTTCGTATTACTTCTAATGAACTCTTACAAGTCCAAACAATTACATTTTTGCTATGAAAAACCAAAATATACAATAGATGTAATTTAAATTTAAGACCTAGGTAATTGTACATTTGTTAATAACATTAGAATAGTTTTGGCTTGACATTTACCTATGGTATTTATTCAAGTTTCTAATATTGGCTTTGTAATTCATGAGCAACTTGTAGACTACAAACTAGGACAAATTGTCACCAATGTGTACACATTGCATGTTATTACATTTTATTTTCAAGTATTTATCCCACAATCTCATGTGCCTAGTACATGTTTGTGATATCTAGTTGGATTCTTTTGATGGATAATCGTCAATGGCATAGTTATGGCTACATCTACAAATGGTAGTATCGAGTATTATTTAAGTTCTTCAAATGTGATTCCCACATATGGGAAGTGTTATTCGTTTCTATTAATTGTCACATTAATAATTAGAATCACTTAATTTAGTTATATGATTAGAAATTATCTATGAAACATTCCTATAATAGTCATTGTAGGTGGTCAATGATTTAGTAGTACCTTGTTGAATTAAAGTTCTCAAAGATTTTGAGTTGCAAGT
The DNA here is from genome assembly GCA_007258455.2 of Sequoia sempervirens. Classification (NCBI taxonomy): domain Eukaryota; kingdom Viridiplantae; phylum Streptophyta; class Pinopsida; order Cupressales; family Cupressaceae; genus Sequoia; species Sequoia sempervirens. The sequence goes on along the minus strand of VDFB02153095.1, from coordinate 276,694 downwards.
CTTATTCTTGGTCAAAATCTTGTACCTAACACATGTTGAACCATGTCAATTGTTAGTAAAAAGGGAAGTGTGGGAATGCTACTTACTAAATGAAGTATGTAAATGAGCTTGAGAATTATGCTTTTCCATCTATTCAAAACCATGATTATCGGATAATCCTTTAGGGTTAGATTATTTCCCTTTTTCAAGGGTATGGACCTTTTAGTGGAGAAAAGTGGAAGGTAATGTATATTCTCATCTTATTTTTTTATATGGAATAAGGTGGCATGGATGTTTAGGTTGAATCTATAATTGTATTGACCTCCTTATATTTTATATTAGAAATAATACTTAATACAATCTTTGAATTGCATTTGAATAATAACATTAGGGAGAATGACTTCATTGAGTGGAACTAGAATAACACATTACGAAACCTATTTTAATGTTGTAAATTGATACTCCTAACAATCATGCTCAAGCCAATGGATAGAGCTTTATATGACTATATGATGTTTATTGATCCCTTGAATATAACACCCTCTATATTCAATGTATTATGTGAATTCTAAATGGAAGTGGTTTCCTACATGTGTTTGTGTAAACCAAGGTAATTTCATGTTGAGTAATAAGTTTAGCCCCTATGTGGATAAGAAAATCCTTGGGAAATTCACTCTAGTTTATGAATAATAATGGGTGGATTTGATTGAGGACCTCAATATTCTTGAAGGGGAGTCTTATTGTATGAGTTGCTAAATAGAAAACTTATTGTTAGTAATTTAAGGAAATCATTAATGAAACCCTGGATGTTGGAACCCAAGTATAGGTCCTTTGAGAGACCTTGTGAGGAGAACTATGTGTGACTTTGATTTGTTTGAAAATAGGTATGTAGGAAGTCCTTGGGTGAAGGATGCCTCTATGACCTCAAGTCTGTAGGGGGAGGTTCTAGGTGGGATAACACCTAGATTTTAGGGTTGTTCCTAATTGGTTTGTTCTTCTCTCTTCAATAGGATTTAGATGAGCCTAAAATGGGTATTAGATGGTTATGAAAGAGTTAAGAAAATTTGGTAAATTATATTTAATACCTATTGTGTCTATGAATAGTAATTTGAATGAATGAAATGGATTTAACTACTTCATAGTGTGAAGTAGTGGCTATATTTTGATTTGATCTCGTCTTGTGTTAGTTTTAGGCAATTTCTTTTATGTGTTGTGAAAAGTAACATTAGAATTATTGACAATGTATAGGATTCTAATTCAATTGATTGTGATCTACTTATTCTATATTAGGAACGTATCTTCTATTTATAGTTCTAAGCATAAGTCAAGGAGTAATATTATGATGCTCAAGATTGATAGTAGTCAAGGGGTGGTAATATGATGCTCAAGATTTATAGTAGTTAAGGAGTAATACTACGATGCTCAAGATTGACTATAGTCAAGGAATAGTATTATGATGCTCAAGATTGATGGTAGTCAAGGAGAAATACCATGATGCTCAAGGTTGATAGTAGTCAAGGAGCAGTATTATGATGTTTGCGATTGACAATAGTCAAGGAGTAGTACTATGATAGTTGAGATTGAAAATAGTCAAGGTGTAGTATTACAATGCTCAAGATTGATAGTAGTCAAGGAGCATACTATACTAGTGATGGACACCCTTGGTTGCTTAGTTGTTGGCTAGACTTCAAGGAAAATAATTTCTAATGAAGAATAGGTAGGTAGTAGTTGGACCAACCTCATAGTATAGTTTTGGCATATCTTGATGTAGAAATGGCATACTTGACCTTGTTGAGTTGAGGGTGGACCTCAATGTAGTATGGGATGTACAAAATCATCTTCTCAGTTGTTCGATGGTGTAGAGGACTAGGAAAAAGGATGGGACCCATGATGTAGTGCACAGTGCACTAACATTCCTTTACTATCTTGGATGCACTAAGGGAAAGTGTGTGTTATCCAATGTGAATGTTTTTGCCAGTCATTGTGGTATATATGTGATATGTATGAGCTAGTCACTAGTGTACACATGATCTACATATGAGCCCATCACTAATGTACTTGTGATGTGTGAGTAAGTGAAAAAATATGAGGGGGGCCAAAAAGGAGGCTTAAGTGGCCACTTTTTTTTTTGAAATGGGGAAATATTGACCTTGGATGTGAAATTGAGAATAGTTACACTCAAAATTTTGAGATGCAACAAAAACAAGGATTGTAGTGCTTCAAGTCTACTTTCTAAACTACTAATTTATTTTGAAAATGGTTGAGATTAAGGGGTTCAAAAGAGGGACCCACAAAAATTGGTGTCATTTTTGTCAGAAAAACATAACATAACAACTTTTGTGGGAATGTAGCACGGTGAACTTTTTTTAGTATTTTTAAAATCGCTTCAGTGAGAAATTAGCTAACAATATGTAGTTGATGCATGATTTTTCTAATAATTTTTTAAAGAATATTTGATTTTTACTAATTTTCAAAGTGGACACTTCCTAAAAAATAGAATTTTGGTCGTGCTACTCATACAAATTTTGGAAAATAATTGATTTTTTTTTAATATTTGTAGAATGGAGTCTAGTTTCTAAAAATGTAATTTATTTGAAATTTTGATGAATGTTAATTTATAACAAAAAACACCAAACACTATTTTTTTCTAAAAAGAGACACAAACAAAAGAAATTATAGATCAAAGGATTAACATTGTCAAAAAGTGAAAAAATTACATCGTTGGATAGCTAAGAGAGAGCCTAACATTACCTAGGTGTTATTTGTTTGACATTGAAAAACATGCAATCCTACGGTGAGCATGAACCCGATTATGTGAAATATTGTAGAATTTTAAAAAACATGTCTTTGGTCATTGAAGGCCCTCCAAGCCTTTGGGTTGGTATTCCAATGAAAATACCAAGCCCGAGGCTTGGGGATTCCCAAAGAAATATATAACATGAGCACATTATAACACGCTCATGTTATTTGAATGCATTGAAAAAATACAAGCGCATTATAATGCACTCGCATTTTACTCTACATTGAATTTATTTTTCTTCTCTTTTTTTCTTTCTTCTTGTTATCTTTCAAGGAAACTATATACATGAAGACATTTACTTACATATGGACCTTTACTTTCTTATACTTTAAGTTATATTTCATGTATATAGTTTTAGGATGTTTGAGAGTGGTTTCAGATCTCTAGGAGTTATAATGGAAATTCTAGTTTTTGGAAGATCTCATAAATTTTAGACTTAGTCAAATTTTAGTAATCAACATGTCAAATTTTAGTAATCAGGAGGTCAAATTTTAGTAATCAACAAGTTGTGTTATTTGTCTCTCTATCTCACTCATTTTGTATCCCTTACACTCTAGACCACTCACTATTCTGGATCTGACGGAAAGATTTGATTTGATGTTTTGATGATTTGTCGAGTTGATTGATTGATGCCGATTTTGATGATGGATTGATTTACGCAGATGCGTTTTGATCCGATTTCGGACGGATCTGATGATTTTGAGATCCGATTTGGATGATGCGGGATCTTGATCGCGTTTGATGCGGATTGATTGATCGATCTGATTTTGATGATTTGTTTGATTGATTCGATCCGACGGATTGACGCTGATCGACGGATCTGATTTGATCCTGATCTGATTTCAAAGATCGATGACGATCGCAGCGTGGATCGACGGACGATGCGCCAGCGTGATCTGACTGCCGGATCCTTGATTGAAAGATTTGTCGGATCTGACTGATCCGGCGGATGCCGGATCTGCCCGGACGTGATGTCTGTTCCTGACCGATCCCTTCATCCTTTCCACCACTTCCACGACCGTCTCACCTTCACCTCCCTCGACCCTCTCCCGACGCACTTTTATCTCTTTGCCCTCTACCTCTTTCCATTTACTTTATCTCCTTTCCTCCCAACCTCTCCCCTCCCTTCGACCCCCCTGCCCGAGGTTGATCGCGATTTTGGTTTAGGATATTATGTATAAAGTTGAGGGTATAGGGTATAGGGATGAGGGATGAGGGATGAGGGTTTAGGGTTTAGGGTTTAAGGTATAGGGTTGATGGTTGAGGGATAGTGTTTAGCCTTGTTGAGGGTATAAGGTTAAGTGTATAGGCTATATGGATTAGGGTTTAGGATGTTGGGTATATGATTGAGGGTATTGTTTTGAGGATATTAGGTTTAGGATTGAGGGTTTAGGGTTTATGATTTATGTATAAGTTTGAGGGTTGAGGGTTGAGGGTATAAGGTTAAGAATTACAAATGTTTTTTAATCATCCTATCAATCAAGATTTTGGACATAATGCATGTACAAAATATATAATAATTATTTATTAAATTCAAAATAAGGCATATCTAATATTTGTGGAAAGATGACAATTTTCTGAATAAACCCTTTTTGATTCATCAAATTCGGATAAAAAAAAGTCATTAGCCACAAGGGAAAACTCTAGAAAACTAAGGGAAATTTATAAACATGTTTCTGTAGTTGACTTTCCAAGTATGACAACCCAAAGACAAATCTGAAGGCAACCCTAAGGGAAATACCTATGACAACACTCAACAACTAGTTAGGCAATTTAACAACATCATCAGAAAAAGGTCCTCCCATAGTATTGATAGCAGCTGAAGAGGGTTTGATTGTAGAATGGTGTAAAGATATGGCAGCAGTGGGCCATGTGATAGAGATTATTAATCTCAAAGAAGAAGTCATGTAAATATGCCAAACATGACCAAACCCTTTTAAGGATGGGTTGCCTGGGAAGTCCTAGTGGACTGGGTTTAAAAGGCGTCATCCCAAATTGACATTGAGGATAGTAGAAGGAATAGATAGAGATAGAGCTCTAAACCTTAGCCTTGTTGTAGTTGTCACATTCTATGACACACTATCCAAAGCATATCAAGCCAACCCATAAATACCACATAAATTTTGGAATTGTGATGAAACCAAAGTTTTGGCTAGGAGAAATGAAGCCATGCAAGTTTTGGCCAAAAGAGTCAGCATAAGTGTCTCATACATTATTCCAAAGAGAAAGGAATGGATAACAATTTTATGTTGTGTTAATGTTGTTGGACAAAGCATACCAGGATTCTATCTTTTTAAAGGTAAAAAGCAGCTAAAAAACTACATTGTTGGCTATGAACCAGGTGCGTGCATGGCTGCCCAGCCCCACACTTGGATGATGAAAGAGTTGTTTATGAATTGGCTACATCATTTTGCACGATTAGTTCTAGGTGGAGTGTCGCTAAAAAATAGGCACTTGTTCATATTTGATGGCCATGGTAGCCACATCCATGACAACCATCCAAGAAGCTAGGTTTTTAGGGATCTATTTGCTCACACTACCAGTGCACACATCACACAAATTGCAGCCATTGGATGTCAGTGTTTTTTCAACATTCAAGTCACATTTCAAATCAGAAAGAGTAGCATGGCTGGCTAGATATCCTAACATATTAATATGGAGGACATCACTGAGTGCAAGCCTTTTCACAAATCACTGATAGTTTCAAACATCACTGCTATTTTTAAAAGGAAAGGTATATGGCCCCTCAGTTCAGCGTGCACAATGATGCTTCTATAGTGCAGAACATCCTTAGTCTTTTTGGGGTTGATGTGTCAGATGTGGAAGTTTCCAACACATTGCTATCAAGGTTTTCCAATGCTGATTTAAATCCTACAACAGCATAAATAGTGGGAGAGGAAACAACTTTACATGATCTAGCTAAACCTCTAGTGGGGGGTCAACTAGTTGATGACATGGCTAAAATTCAACAAGAGACTAACATGGATGGATTTAGCCTTCCCTCTCCCTCAAGCTAGCCATCATGGTTAGTGGAGGTAGCCATGAATTTGGGATATGCCTTGCATCCATAGGTATAAGGAAACACATTCTCTTTCCCCTCTCCACCACCCACATTGAATGTGGATGAAATGGTAGATTACTATGTCGAATGTGGAGAAGCTGATACCCAAGATATTGTAGATTTGAGTCAGGATACTGAGGCATTTTGCAATGAGGTTGAACACAACATTCATGGAGATTCCATCCAATCCTTGATTTCCCAAGTAGATTCACATATCAACAAATTTCTCAAACTGCCAATTCACATTGTGAAGGAAAAACTTGGGACAACAAAGGATAGAGGAATTCGGTTGAGCCGATAGTCCCAATTATTAACAACAGAAGAATACATGAACTTGTTAATGGAACAAGAGAAAAGGAAGAAGGAAAATTAGGAGTTAAAATTGTGAAAGAGGGAGCAGATTCAGGAGAGAAAGGCAAGACGTGTTATTGCAAAGGAGGGAAAGGATCAAGCCAAACTAGATAGAGGGAGTGCATGACAAGCAAAGGAACAACAAAAAAAGGAAAAAGAGCTCAAAAGGGAGTAAGATAGGATTTGAAAGGAGAAAGATAAAAAGGAAGAAGCACTTGAAATGGAAAGGTTGGATCTACAGAGATGAAGGCGTTTAACCAACCCCTTAAACCCTTTGCCCAAAAATCATGCCTTGTTTAGGGAGATGGTCAACATTCATATCCCTAACTATCATACAGTTGTGATGACCACTCAATTTCCTTTAAGTCTAACCCCACCCATTGTGACCAATACTCAATTTCCAAGTGTAACCCCATCCATTATGAGAAATACACAAAATCTAAGCCTAAGGCCACCCCATTTGAACAACACTCTACATCCACCAACAAGGGAAGAGAACATGATTAGGAGTAAGTTGTCAAGCAGCCAAGAAACAACAACCTCTACCACTTTGAGTCCAATAGGTTTTCCAGTATGGTTCGAATGAGATTGATAGCAACCAATCATTCTACACAAACAAGTTTCAAATTGCAACCTAGCGAGGCATTTTTTTCATTTTGTATTAGGGGGCATACAAAAATGATTTACAAGGATTTGCAAAACTAACATGGTTTATACATATAGAAAGTTTAATACATCATGGTTTTGTAGGAAATAATTGCAACTTCCTTAGAGGTGATCAAAAACTTCAATGCTATGTGGAATATGTATGATTCTCCTAGAAGGTGTAGTAAACTTATGTAATCACTCATGCTTCATTTTTAGAACAAAAAAGGTAGTTGCTACTACATTAAAAATTAATTGTTTGAAAGGTTTTGACTAAATGCAAGTCTATAGTTGACTCATTCCTTGTTTATGGAAATTATTTAAATTAGTTTTCCATGTGTTTTTATTATGTCTTTGCTAGATATATATGGAAGATAATTATGGTGTCTTTGATGATGTACTTGGGATTATCTGTTATTCATCATTAGAAAGAATTCTTCATTTTTTAGGTTATGCCTTTCAATTATTCAATTAAAATATTGTGGTTTATTTGGAAAGAAATGAATGGTCAATATTTAAGGCTGAATTAGGACCCCTACTAGATTCAACAATGATGTTGTGATCTATATTCTTGCATTGCATGTTGAAATTTTACTAAAGGAATTCAGATCTATGTTTGGCATGCCAATGATTTGCATTTAGTAAACACCCAATTGTCAACATAAAACTTGTTTGGGTACAATGATATGTTGAGGGCATGAATGTGGTGCAATCTAACTATCAAGGTCAACATGGGCTTCACATTCTTCACTGTTATAGATAGCATGTCTTCATTTCAATCATATGAATTTATACTTAAACATGCATGTAATGAGGTGGACAACCTAAATATTTCATTTTAACACATTCGACATTGATTTTCCATGTGGATGACACATTTCTTTGGTGGGGTCAAATTTTTGACCATTTTTTTACCCCCGACCGAAGACCAAACACACCATACACCGATGGCAGGAAGTGACATTGTGAGTTGTGGTCGCAATGTCGTGTGGCATCTGTGAAACTCGCCACATTTTCATCGCACACTCCCACATTAACGAGGAAGTCCAGTCACATTAAAGAGGAAGCTCAGACTCATTAACTCCTACTCCCTCCTTGTTTCACTGGTTATCATTCCTTGGTTTCTCGCAGCTATGGAGTGTTCAATGCTCTCCTCCTTCACACTCAACAACCCCTT